>JAQIVE010004606.1:0-14275 GCA_034698285.1 Sminthurinus bimaculatus | reverse complement strand
ATCTGAGTCATCGTCAGAGTCTTTTTTAGATTTTTTACCCTTTGCCTTCTTGCCGGCTGGTTTATAGTCATCATCCTCCTGTAATTTTTATCAACAATTAATTATACATTATTATTGAAATTTTATTATGTAACATTATATTATGTAGTTAAATACTACATTATATACACATTGTAATTTCGTAGTACAGCGATGATAGAATGAAAGAAATTGTATGAACAACCAAAGTTATTTGCATGATATACATGATCAATAGATTCATGTGTAAACGGACATGTAAATGTAGTGGGGAGCTATTTTAAATAAAACCAGAAATGATGCCATTGTTGGTTTATGCGTACATTGTACTTGTAGAAAAATATGGATTACTGAATCTATGTTATTTTTACTGTTACTACACACAACAATGACATCACTTTTTCTGATGTTGCTTTCCTATCTCCTACCAGAGTTTCGCGTTTCGCAATCTTCCAGCTAAGGTCAACATTCAAAAATTTCAAAATTCAATACTTACACACTAACCCCTAATACGCATACTATTATAATGCACTTTCTCCTTTTTAAATAATTCAGGAATATTTTAACTTTTAACTTAGTTTATGGTACTTACATCTTCAGAGTCGCTGGCTTTTTTAGACTTTCGCTTATTCTTCTTTGGTTTCTCTTCTGGCTCACTTTCCTCCTCATCCTCATCAGACTTTGTCTCCTGTTTTTCATTTAGAACCTCCATAACAATGGCATCAACTTCCTTTCTCCTACAAACAAAAAACCCATGTCATTTTTGTTGAGTATGTATAATGTTTTTTTTCGAATTTTGACATTTAGATTTTGATGTAATATGTGTATAAAATGTCATTTTATTGAAAGTACCTTTCAGATAAATCTGTATCAAGCTTCTCCTCTAATTGTTGCCGGACTTTCTTAGCTGTGATGGTATTTAAATCCGCAGCATCCAAAATTTCTATAGATGACATTAAAAAAAACATTTACGTAAGTACAATTTTATCAACATACATACTGCATACTACATACATAACATGTACATTAAGTTTTTCTAATAATAGAGATTACACGATTTTTATGTGCCATCTACTATTTAACCAAACTCTTTAATACTTAAGAAAGATACATGCTTGTGATTTGTGATGCTAAAAGTAACCATTTTAAAATGACCAAAGGAGACAAAAATAGCTAAGTAAAAATGATGTCATTGTATTGGATAGGTAGTCAAAGGTTTCATCTTCATCCCCGGCCACTCGAATCAATAATAATTATAGTATTTACAGAGAAAAAGTGGGTTTACCGCTAATTAGTTTCCGCAATTGGGCTTTATCCACGGCCATGTTTTCGGTGTACAAAGAGTATGTATCTACACACTATCAAATGGGGGAGAAAAATATAATGTAATAATGTTATACTATGTACTTTGGTATTTGGTATAGTAGTACTTACTACCAGAGTTTTTTAAAATACCAAAATTTCAAGGGACCACTATGCCACTATCTCACACTAACTTGTTACTACAACTAAACTAAGAACTAAGAACTATACGGCCACACAGAACTTAGAGAGAGAAATAATAGCATTATTTTCATTCAAGCTTCAAAATCCAGCTTCGCCACATAACCTCACATAATATTCTTAAATTCATGTCTCTTGCGCTCTCTCTGGCTGTTGTACCAGAAACAGCAGTCGTTGAAAAACATGAAAAAAAATAATTTTTTTTTGGTACTGGAAACAAACATTGTGTGTATTTTGTAACGTCAATATAACGTCGGCTTTTCATCCCGCAATCTAGATAAGTAGGTACATACAACCCAAATGGATCAGGCACACACACATTATCTCTGCAATCATAGTTAATTTAACTAATTGTAATTAATAGCCTTTGCTCAAAATTTAAGATAGAATTTACGGCAGTTGAACGTATTTAATAATTTTATAATAAAAGTTAAAAGTATAATTAAGTCCTTGCGTTTATAGAAACATTAAGTAGTTGTGACTCTGTTGGTTCGTCGAATATTTTCCGTTTTCCGTTTCTCTCTCTCTTCATTACTATACATAAGAATACATAGCGAGTAGGATTTGCCGCGTAGATTTTTTCCGTGTATAACATATCGCTGCTACACTTTCTCATGTTGTGGGGAAATAATTATATTTGGTAAGTCTTGTACTTTTATAATCTAAATACACAAATATACATACATTTATAATAATATTATTGTTATTATTAGTAGTAGTAGTGTTATTATTACAATAATGGTTCTATTTTATACCGTTGATAGTATTTGTTTTTTCATAAAACAATATTATAAAGTGTTTAAAAAAGTAGCCTTGATAATACAGACAATGTTTCAAAAACAGTTGATCGTTGGACATTTCCGTTAAAAATTCGTTTGATATCTTTATACTTGTTTATGGCCAATGTCTATTCATTGCAATGTGTGTACATACTTACTAATGCGTATATAACTCATAAAAAATTAAGTATTTATCCAAGTACTATCTTTATAGAATAATATCGAACGGTACAAAAATATTATCAACATAATATACTAATTTTCACAAATTAAGCATTAAGTATGCATTTCATAGTGTAGTGTGTAGTGTACATACTTGCAGTATTAGTATCCCTTGTGTCCTGTGTCCAAATAGTATTTAATAGTTCGTCAGTAAAAAATATTGGAATGCTTACTTTTATACTTTTATATCTTATCAATGTAATCTCCAGTCTCATTCTTGAATAGATCTGATGATTAGGACAAATAATGCAAGAAGGGAAAATGAGTTGAGTTGAGCATTTTTGTATTTTATCTATTTTCAGGCTGTTCAAAGTTAAGATGTATCAAAAAATACATATAATAATAATATTATTATACTCCAGTTTTAATTTACTTTTAGATCCTTGAAATTTGATATTCTATGTTCATGTTACTTACTACTAAGCATTACTCATGAATGGAAGGGATTAAGAATACACATACCTAAGCATAAATCCCTTTTTTAAGTGTCGATTTCTCGACGGTTGTAAAAATATACTGCTTCAAACTAATTCCTGTCTTATTTTTTTTGTTTGTTTTACCTTTCAGAGTTTCTGCTTTCTGTTATAATATTTATATTTTATATATATTCCGTTTGATGTTCCTTTTTGAATATTTCGTATTTACTTGCAACACCGCCGTCGTCGTCGTCCACTGTTCCTGTTGACAAAACTCTCTTTATAATAATAAATATAGTATAGTGTAATGTTTCCCTCAAGTTTTTGAACATTTTCATCTTTCATATTCGTATCAAAAGGTAAATAATACTAATCTTTTTAATAATGAAGAATTTTATAACTTTATATCATTTAACATTCAATGCACAATGCTATTATTATATATTCCATTGTCTGAGGAGTGAGTATTGAATGCATAATACATGCTTAAATACATACATACTACATATTATACAGTATTGATTACAACTTTGATATTGAATTCCCTTTCTAAAGGAAAACATTTAATACACTTGCATTTTTTGCTTTTAATATAAACGCAGATAATAAAGGGTATTCTTTATTCAAGTTTGAACATACGTATAGGTAGTACTGTTGCTTTTATAACTTTAGGATGTTTGTTGTATCTATATAGCTTATCACTACAATAGCAAGACTAATAGTTCTTGGTCTGAATAATGTTCATACTTTTGCAACTTTAATACTTTATTTCCTATTACATTTCAATAGTATTGAAGCTGAGCCATAATACTAATGGTGTGTGTTATTGGTTTTATTTAGTTTTTTATAGGTAATTAAGACATCATGGGAGCGTCATCAATAGCTGATGACCAAAAAAATGGTAATGGAACAAATCACAATAACAGCAATGGGGTAGGGTCGAATGAGCAAGTCTTTGGATATATTGACCTGTTTAAAACTATTGGGGACTTGAGACCTGATAAGGTAATTTTAATTTTTGTATTATTTAATGTTTGTTCATTATTAAAATAGTATTTCTGTTCCTTATGACCATTTGTCATGAAGCAAAGACTAATAATAATAATAATCTCAAATATTGTAATAACTGGTTTTGCAAATAACTAACCAAAAACGTCCGACAATGCAATTAATATTGATTCAAAAGATTTAGTGTGATAAGAAAATGTTTTATTCTCCCCGTGGTAATTGTAATCTTATGATTTTTTCTCTTTAAAAATGTAGTTTTATCCTTTGACGCTGAAGAATGTAAAAATTGGTCGGGAACATAGCTGTGAAATTCGGATTCATAATTTGAGAGTATCAAGACTTCAATGTTGTGTAGAAATTGCGCAAGCAGGCGATAAGAGGGTAGGTATTTTATTTGACATTTATAAAAAAAATTCTATAATAATTAAATTATTTTATTTGTTACTTCTTTTAACTTATACAGTCATGCCTTCATAAAAATAATATGTAAATAAAACAATTAAGTATTATGCATTTTATGCACTAAAGTTGAAAAATATTTTGTATTTTTGTACTTGAAATATATTCAGGCCAAACTTCAGAATCTGACAGCTAAGCCAACGACCATTTTCCGAAATTCTGGCATTCCTCAAAATCAACATGTATTTCTGGATGACGGAGATAGGTTTCGTTTGTATGATACTGAGCTTCGTTGGCGTGCTTACAATCCTGGAAGCAATGGTCAACCCGACCCAACGTATGAAACTCAATCCGTTCGTCTAACAATAAAGGGTTTAAGAGAAAGATCTCAGAGTTTACCAGGAGATGCTCGTAAATCAAAAGACAAATCAGAGAAACTTCAGAGGTCCTCAAGATCATCTCTAGCAAGTACAAATAATGATGAAGGTGATAAATCCACACCAAATGCTACTTCATCCCCCAAACGGCGCCGCAACTCGGAACAAAATGATTTGAGAAAAGTTGTACTCAAGAAAACTTGGCGAAAGTCAACTAAAGGTGTCTCCTTTACTAATCCTGGATCGGAAGCAGCAACAACACCAACTGATGAATTAGAGGAGGAAGAAGAAGAAGAGGAAGAAATGGAAGCACCCCAAGAGGAACAACTAACACAGCGTATTCATGTATCTGATGATACTATTAATAATAGCATTATTGATGCAAATTCATCAACCTCGTCTGTTCAATTGAACAATAGTAATAATGCTTCACCAATAATGCCTCATCATCATCTTGTACACCAAATTCCTGTCGGTGTCTCATCAATGCAACCTAGCCCAGTCATGGCGAATCATCCAAGTGAACAAGACCTTATTTTACTTAATTCTCCGTCTGGTACTTCTTCTGATCTCATTAATTTTGACTCACCCCAAGAAGCCCCTTCATTTGATCAAATTGAAGCAGAAATGTTTGCTCTTCATCATGGAGAAACTACAAATAAAATGAATGAATCAATATCAACTGCAGATGCTGTTAAAATATCAATTCTATCGGATAGACATAGTTTTATCGAAGCTCCACCTTCAGAACCAGCAGCATCAGCATCCCCAACAACAGCATCTTCTACATCATTGAATCAAAGTCTAAACACTTCGTTTCCCTCTTCAAATCAAGTTATTGTAAATAGTAAAGTATCGACTCCATCTCCAGCATTGCCATCATTGGCAAGTCCTGCTGTACGAACCCCTGTGATGGATAGTCAAGTATATGGTAAGACAACACATAATAATATTATTATAATGATATTATTAATTATTATTAATAATAATATGCAAACTCCAAGTAATAACATATAGTGATACCATTTCAATAATACATATTGTTACATATTATTATTTCATAAACAGCTACACCTTGTGCCACTCCTAATGCAGAGACTCAAGCCATTGGATTTGCAACACCAGTATTTTCAACTCCAGCAAGAAGCAATCAAGAAACGGCAAGTCCCTATGTTAGTAATAATGATGATACGTCTCAACTAAACAGGACAGAAGACTTGGAAGAGTCAATCAATCGGCTATTAAGTCAAGATCAAGAGAAAAATCAGGAACAAGAGACATTGAACATGAACGATGTGGATACAATATTGAATGATATAGCTGAAGCTGAGGGTCAAACCACGGATACCATTAATTGTAGTCTCAACACTCCACAACCACAAAGATATAATGATAGTGAGACACAACTAATTGATGATGTTAGTAGTTGTGATGAGAATGACTCAATATTTGAGAGCAGTCAGAAGAGTCAAAATAGTAACGAGAATCAAGTACAAAATGAAAATAATCTTAACGATTCCACAACAATGACTACTACAACCTCTGTTCCTGCAACATCCAATAATCCATCAACACCAGTGCAAACTACTACGACCACCACCACCAATACTGTTATTCCTTCAACACCAGTACAAGCTACTCCTATCGCTTCAATAACTACCCAGCCATCAACACCAGCACAAGATACTACTATTTCTTTCACCCTTCCATCCACACCAGTACAGGATGTCACTGCATCAATTCCTTCAACTCCATCACAAGATGCTACTGCTTCTATTCCTTCAACGCCAGTACAAGATGATACTGCATCGATTCCTTCAACGCCATTACAAGATGCTACTATTTCTTTCACCCTCCCTTCGACACCAGTGCCGGATGTTACAGCCTCAATCGCTTCAACACCAGCAAAAGATACTACAGCTCCTATTCCTTCAACACCCGCACAGGATGTTACTATTTCTTTCACCCTCCCTTCAACACCAGCGCAAGATGTTCCAGCTTCAGTCCCTTCAACACCAGTTCAAGATGTTCCAGCTTCAGTTCCTTCAACACCAGCGCAAGATGTTCCAGCTTCAGTCCCTTCAACACCAGCGCAAGATGCTACTATATCGTTCACCCTTCCATCGACACCAGCGCAAGATATTACAACCTCAGTCCCTTCAACGCCAGCACAGGATGTGACTTATTCTGTCCCTTCAACACCAGCGCAAGATACTACTACAACTATTTCCTCATCATCTACCCTCCCTTCAACACCAGCACAGGAGGATATTACTACTCCTATTTCATCAACAAATACTCTCCCGTCTACACCAGCACAGGATGTTACTGCTTCTGTGTCTTCAACACCAGCCAAAGTTGCTACTCCTGCTTCTGCAAAACCTACCCTCCGATCAGCCACAGCAAGTGTTACTGCTACGCCTATTTCTTCAACACCTAACCTTCGATCAACCTCAGCAAAAGTTACTCCTCTAGTAAATACAACAAAACATTCGCCTATTAGAACTCGTTCATCTTCAAGGGCTTCATCTTCAGCAACTCCTAAACTTAACAGCAGTCATAATGTCAGATCTCCAGTTCATTCAATCACTGAGGAGAGTAGTGACACATCCGAAGTTTTCTTCGACGCAAGTGATGACTCTGTGTTATTACAAAATTCTTTAGATGCACAAGACTCTAGTTTGACTGCAGATAAAACAATGGAAGCAACTGGAATATTTCAAGACGCTGAGGCAAATGGTGAAGCAGAAGAAGAAGAAGAAGATGATGATGACGATGTTATTCATATTCCAAATGCGGATGATGATATCGTCGACGAAGGTAGTGACTCTGAAGTTGTACCAGAAGATAATAATGGTGAGAAGGGAGATGACAAGGGTGAACATCAAGAGGAGCAAGAGGAAGAAGAAGAAGATCATAATGAAAGTGAAGTAATTGAAATTTCTGATGATGATGATGATGATGAAGAAGAAGAAGAAGAGAATATTGAAGGCTCTGGGCAAAGTGAGCAACAAAGCACTCAAGTTGAGGATACTAGTAATGCCCAAGTAGTTTATGAGATATCTGACGACGAAAGCGTTACTGCTGTGGCTGAAGATCAACAAGAACAAATAGACCAAGAAGAGACTCGTGAAATAATTCTTAGTCCTGAAAAAACAACCCAGCAAAATAATGTAACTTTACAAAGCAACCGTTCAGTTTCTGGAGAAGTCGAAGAGGAGGAGAATGAGGAGGAAATAAGTGCAACGGAACCTGAGCAAGAAAATGAAACTGAAACTGTACTTGATAATGAGGAGACTAATGAAGGCTCGTCAGTTGGAGTAAAAAATAAGACTGTGGTAGACAATAAAGTGTCAGATGAAAATGAGGTGGAGGAAATAGACGATGATGTAGTAGAAATCCACAGTGACGAAAATGAGCCAAGTGACAATGAAGAACATGAAGAAGAAGAGCAAGTAATAGAAGTAAACAAGGACAAGTCTCTTGATGAAGCTGAAATAAATGATGAAGAGGAAGAGAAGGAGGGAGATGATGAAAAGATAGCAAGTGATGACGAGAATGAAGTAGAAGAAGAACAAGATAATGTTGAGGCAGAAGATAACAAAGAGGGTGAGCAAGAAAAACTGGACGAACCAGAAGGAGAGGAAAATAAAGAGAATTTGACCAAAAACATTCCTGATGAAGAATTATTATTATTGGAGTCTGACAATGAAGTGCCTGACATTATTCATGAGAGCAGCGTAGAGGAATTAGTTGATGATAATGTTGACTCCAGCTCCAATAACCTACCTTCATCTGGTAATAATAATAATAAAGAAGAAGAAGTCAAAGATTGTTTTGTAGTACTCCAAAAAGTGAACATTGATTATGGAGAGACTTCCGAGGAGGAGATGGAGGAGGTGGAGGAAGAAGAAGCAGAGGAAAAGGTAGATGAACCTAATGATGATGATGAAGCACTTCAAATCTTGGAACAAGAAGAAAAACAAAAGGAAAGGGCAAATAAGTCAAAGAAAGTGGTAGCAGCATTCATGGGTGACGAATCTGAGACAGAGTCCATAGTAACTTCGGAAGCTTTATCAGATCGTACTAATTCCACCCCAGCTGTTATTGCTACACCTAATAAAACTAAATCAGTAGTATCAACAGAAGCATCAGCTACAAAATCATTAAGACGGACGCCTGCTAGATTAGCTGTTTCCTCAACACCAACACCAAAGGTGGTAACCGCCGTATCAAAAACAAAAACACCGAAATCATCGACACCAGCCGTATCAAAGACACCAAAATCTACAGTAGCAATCGTAGCAACGGCGTCTCTTTCAACATCAAAGTCAAAATCGGAAAAGTCTTTAATCACGACCCCACCAAATGTTAAACTTAGAGACTTGACGATTCGAATTGATCGTCTACCAGCAGATGCTCCTCTTAAGTCCAGCAGTACAAAAAGTTCAAGTGTGAAGCCACGGGCATCTCTCCTCGCGAATAAAAGAAAGAAGCCTAGTTCATCCCGAAACAATCGAAAGACAACAACAAGAGGCAAGAAATTTCCTGTGACTGTTAATTTAACAGAGAGCGAGGGTGAGACAACTGGTGAAGATACGGAAGAAAATGATAATAAACTTGTAGTAAAAGAGCCAGCTTCTACTACTACTACTACTACAAAAAAGATTGCTCAAAATAAAAATGAAACTGATGAAGAGAAAGAAGAGACTGCTGATAGTGAGAAGGATAATGATGATGATGAAGAAGAAAAAGTACCTTCTCGTAGACCAACTCGTGGTAGACCAACACGAACCTCTAAAGCTACTAGTAAGAAAACGAGTAAAAGTAAAAAGAAAGCTGTATCCGAGAAAAAGAAACCAGCACCATCCAAGTTCAAGGCTATTGTTGAAAACTCAGCGGAGGAAATGGTAGATGATGACAATGAACACAAGGAAGAAGAAGAGGAGGAGGAGGAACGATCTTCACGTCGTACTAGAAAAGCAACACACCCGAGTACCTCTTCCACAAACGAACTAGTTGTGTATAAAAATAAAAAATCTACATCAAAAATTCCTACTGAAACCTCAATCGTTTCATCACAAGTGGAAAAAGAGCCAGCCAAAAAGTCAAAACGGGGTCGTCCTCCTACTAAAAAGAAGGAAATTCCGACAGAGGATGAAACTACTACTACTACTGCTGATGAAGAAGAAGAGGAAGCACAAAGCGTGGCGGAGAGTAGCAAAATAAGTTCTACTAGTAATAGTGGTAAGGTTGGAAGGCCAAAGAAAGTCACAACAGTCAAAACAAAACCCGCTGTCGTTGAACAAAAATCTCGATCAACTCGAAGAACCAATAAGGAACCTGAACTTGTTAATATTGAGAGTGACGAGGAAAAAAGTTCGGCAGTTGAGGAGGAGGAAGAAGCTCCAAGGAAACAGTTCGTCGTTCCTGCTCCTCCTCGTCAAATGCGGAATAAGCGAGTAGCTAGTGAGGATGAAGGAGTAGCTGTACAATCTAAAAGAACCCGTAATACAGCAGCAAGTAGTAAGAAGAAACGAAAATCCGTAGAGGAGGAAGAGGAGGAGGACAATGCTGAGGAGGAACATGAGCCACCAGTTACTCAACCTAAGAAAACTCGTAAAACATCAGCAGCAACAGAAGTCTCCCATAAGTCTAAAGCACGGGTAGAGGAAGAGGAAGACAATGAGGGTGATGAAGAACCACCGAAGGAAAAGACTCAACCAAGAATTCGAACCCGCCATGGAAAAGTTGCTGAAAGTACACAGGTGGTCTCTACAAGCTCTAAATCATCTACTTCTTCTACTACTACTACTAAGAGTACAAAATCAAAGAATAAAAAAAAGAGTATAGCATCCTCTCCAGAGCCTAAACATGATGATGAAACGTCGGACAATAAAAGTGATGCGGAAGAAGAAGACGATTTACCCAAAGGTCGACCAACACGAAAACAAGCATCAACTAGGAGCCGGAAAGAATCATCATCCTCAACAACAACGGTGTCTGCTACAAGATCAACGTTGCTCTCTTCATCGTCCACATCATCCCTGCCAACTTCACCTCCTCCTAAAAGTAGTAAAAAATCCAAAACAGTTGTTGAAGCTCCAAAAGCCAGTAAAAAGCCTAAACGTGGGCGTCCTGCAAAATCAAAACAAATTGCAGAGAGTAGTGAACACGAGGAAGAAGAAGAAGAAGCAGTTGAGAGTGAAGATGACAAGGTCATTAAATCTAAAACTAAATCTAGTAGTAGTAAGTCTGTAGCTTCCCCATTGAAAAAGAAAAAGTCAAAGGCAAAATCATCACCTACTGCAGACACTAAATCTCGTACAAGAAGGGCGCAAAAGGAAAAGGAAATTCAAACAATAACATTAGAAGATAGTGATGTAGATGAGAATGGGACAGAGGAAGAAGAAGAACAACAACAACAGACCTCCAAAAAATCTGCAGTTGCCCGTTCTTCTCGTAAAACGGCAGCAGTTCCTCAGAAACGAGTAGAAAAGAAATTGAGCATAGAAGAAGATGAAGATGATGATGAACCACCAAGTAAACGGACTAAAAATGCAAAATCTTCAACAAAATCAAAAGAAATTGCTCCCCCTCCAAAGAGTAATAAGAAATCTAAAAAAACTACGGCCAAATCCCAGAAAAGAAGAGCTTCTCCAGAACCTCAAGCCAACACAACTGATGACGATAACAATGATGAAGAAAGCTCTCAAGATAAAAGCGAGGCGGAAGATGACGTCAAGTCAAAACCTACAACCAGGACAACTCGTCATCGGAAGCAATCAAGTCCAGCTCCAAAATCAATTGAGGAAAATCAACCACTCAAAAGTAAAAGACCAAGGACAATGACAATTGCAGCTTCACCCATTGTATCGCCACCCAAAAGGGCAACAAGAGGCCGGACTATGACTTCTAGACGATAGATAGGTAAGCTAAAAGTACACTAAAATAATAAAAAGTACTATTGTTATTGTTGATGAAGTTTAAAATTTTAAATGCGAATCGATCATGGTTTTCATTTCTGTATTATTTCATGTTTTTTAGTGAAGCCAAAGTTTTATTTATGTAATTTTTTTTTCTATTTTAAGGTATAATTCCATCACATACTATATTTTTTTAGTTCGGACGTATTTGATTGTGGGAGCACACACATGAAAGGCCAATACCCTAGGACCCAAGACATTCTTCTATTCTATAAAAAGATAAAGACTATATTATAAAACTATGTAAGAATTATTATTTTGAATGATATATTATACATATAATCTACCTGCCCATTGTTGTTATTGTGAAATAATAATTCATTATTATTATTAATTATTATTATATTGATGTAAATTGTATCTTCGAAAGTATGACTCTTTGAACTTATTACTTTAAAAACTTTTGATAAGATTTTGACGTCGGAATATTTTGTGCAAAACTGTTTCAATTTAAAATAATGCATTATTACTGTTTGCATAATATTATCAATATAATAATATAGTATGCTATTAAACTTTGTACGTAATTACGTAAGGCGTGAATAAGCAACTAATAAGAAAAATAATAATAATTGTTTCTATTGCAAGTTACATGTACTATAAATGCAAACGACCTTTTCCTAGCTATAATAATGAGTAATTAATAATAATATGATATAAAAGTAATAGTGATTATTCCAAAACGAGATAAAGTGTATTATTTATGATAAACGTAAATATAATAATCTGATAAATTAATAAAGTAGCAAGAAATTACATTTCAGTAATATACTTTGTGAAGGATAATATTATATAATTTTTTTAGTCACTGGCATAAAACCCTTAGAATTTCTTGATTTTATTCTTAAATCAAATAATGCAGGTATAAATAGTTACTTTAGTAGTACTTAGGTAAAAATCATAAAATGTTTTTATGGGTTCTGTAAAACACAGCGGCTTTGATTTGCAATTTTCATTACGATTAGACAAAAGTACTTATCTATATACTATATAATTTACCCTTTTAATCTCAATCAGTTGAGAATTGAATATGATAGGAATCCGTTACTGAAATAGTGTGGTTATTTTTCCAAAGCATAGCATAGCATTCATTGTGCATGACGGGATTAATAAGTTCTAATCTAAAAATGAACCAGATTCAGGTTTTCAGTTTTATTTTATTATTTTTTATTCATTCAATTTTAGTAAACATTTCATAGCGTACAAGAAACAAGAACAAGATAAATATTATAAAAAATGTCTGACTTTCATCATCATGAATAACTTCTTTATTATTTATGTATTATGACTACTCCTAGAATTACTACTACTTCGTTCTTTTTCGTTTGTATCGTCCTCATAGTCTGCATCTTCATCCACAAATTCATCAGCAGCCTCATTTTCATTCTCTATCGATTCATCTACAAGATCTGAATCCTCGTGATTATCATAAAAATCAGTAGTACTATTATCATCAGCAGTCCCTCTAATCAGAGGGTCCCTCCATCTCAAATTAAAGTCTTTTAGTATTTTTGAACTTTCCACTATTCCTTGAATAACATTTTCTAGTCCCCAATGCTTCATCAACAAAGCATGTTCAAGATTAAACGGTCCATGCTCAATACAACGGATTTTGGTACAACATGCTAAGCTATGAAGTTTCAATCCCAAGTCATGAATAAATCCAGCTAAATAATCTTGATCGGCATTTATAACTTTCATTTCTGAAATTTAGAAAGAAAGAACAAAAACGAATCTGAATTAAAAAATACATGTAATAATGATAATAAATAAATTACAACTTTTGTACAAACACAATCGCTCAACGCTCAAAGCTGTCTTCTATAAAAAATATTAACAATAATATTTTTTATTTTTTAACTTTTTTGAAACAGTCTTACCGATATCAAAGTGAGGAGGTTTAAACTCGGTGCATTTCAACGAATACAGTACAGGACTTTTTGGATCGACAGGACGGAGCATTCCACTGCTTGCTAAATCGTAGGCTTGTTGACTATAAATAGGAACTCCAGCGTGTCTAAAAATGGAGAAAAAATACACACAATTTAGATTTCAGTAATTACTGCATTGTGGACCAGTAATGTAATCAATATTATATGTTGAGCATGCAGTCTTGAGCTGGTTTTCATCCTAATCATAAATCATACTAATTTGTAACTTTTCACACCATAAGAACAGCTCTATCACGTACTTACTAAAATAATGAATAATGAATAAAACAATGTCAATAATGAGCACTCACGTAAACATGTGGCGCTGTTGCGAAGCTTGTAATGAAGCCAATAGACGATCAACCATGGTTCTACGAATATTGTGATAAGTCGATTTTTCCAAGATTTTTCCGTCATCAAAGTAATTTGCAGTTCCTAATCCAAAACGTCCAGACACAATAAAAGTTCGTATCCATTGACTTAGTTCAATTTTTTTAGCAGTTTTGCATCCTTCGTTCAAACCAATTACTGAAAAAACAAAAACACAGAAAAATTGCATATTTAACTATACGGTGATCTGGGGCGAGAATGAACGCACCCTGTTTTCGATGTTCCCGTCGGAATTTCGACTTGGTC
>JAQIVE010004605.1:0-14276 GCA_034698285.1 Sminthurinus bimaculatus | reverse complement strand
CTTTCACTTTATCGGCGACGTACTATTCAAAGTGCAGCACTACTAGATGCTGCCGTACAATTCAAACAGATACGGTACTTGCTTACGGTGTTTGGTGCATAAAAGTCGTGTCTGTAATCAAAAATGCTAAATCAAATGCAAAGACTACATGAATGGAAGTTCATAAGTTTGATATAGACGTGTAACACCGAAGTAGTGAATAAATTTGACCACACTTAATTTCTTGTAATGTAATATTAGTAACAATTTATTTCGTATTGTAATTTAACATTGTAACTATAATATGGAGTACATGTGCTTTTTGAACACATATTTCTTGTAAAATACTTTAACAGTGATTGAGGAATGAATTATTTATACACACATTATGTGCCTTTGTTTTTAATCTACCGGTAAGATTCCATTTTACAAGACTATTAACTCTATACTATCATTAATTGTATATTAGAAAGAACTTGGAATTTAAAAGAGAATCACACTCATTCCAAATTTTTATCATTTCTCCACTTTGATAGTCATGAAAGACAAGATGATAATTTTATAACATTAGAACATTAATAGGTTATACAGATACGTTTAACAAGTAACAATCGTGTTAGTAAACAAAAAAAAACAATAACATTCAACTTTTCAACAACTTCCTTACGATTAGAATAGCAGAAGAAGGGAAAGAAATATTGGAATTTATTATGGACATTCTTAGATTCTTGATTGTTGGCAAAGTCGGAGACTTTTCTCTTGCCTGGAATGGATTAGAATTCACGGAGTTTCTTGTCACTAGCCTTCAAGGAAAGGTAGTTATTGAGAGCCTTCACACGCAGTCTCGACCAGATGACGTGGTCGTTCAACCTAAAGTAAAATTAACGGAGAAAACGTAAAAAATCAAGTTGCCAAACTGATAGATAAAAAATATTGATACATTTTATACTTGTGATTGAAAGGGGGAACTGCATGCATCTACACGGATGATATATGATATATGTAAGATAGGTATGTAAATTACCCGAGAATTTGAGCTGCAGCCAAAGCAGCTGATTGTGGGTAGATGACTGTAGTGCAGCCGAGACCGGATGGAACGTCCAGGGATGACCAAATATCACGGGAAACTGTTTCAGGCGTCACAGGTGGGCAGTTGATAACGGGATAAGCAGTGTTTCCAGAAAGTACGGGACCGAGACCGTTGGAGCGTCCAGCGACGGCGACGAAAACAGTAGGAACTCCAGAACCTTCATATTGAGCCAAAATAGCCAACGTCTCTTCCGTTCCTTTATTCAATCATAAAAAAATTCATTACAATTGATGTTCAGTGAATACATACATACATACATACACTATTACCTTCATTTCTCATAATTTATATAAGATAAGCAAAAGAAATAAGAATGCTTCTTACCTTTATGAGCTGAGGTAACTCGGATTTGACTGGGGACTCCCAATTCTCGACAGGCTGTGGCAATTTTTTGACAATGAGGGGCGTCCGTAGGAGAACCCATCAATACAACGACCTGGAAAATGTTACATGATGCCAATTACTTTTATATGGTACTTAACACTTAACACGAAACATCCATTTACTATCGATTAAGAAATATGTAAAACATAAGTTTTATCAGTGTGTTCTTTACAATCTAGCATTCGATTGAAAGGCCTAATTATAAGCTGAAAATTTTAATCTTTGTACTCGCTTAAGTTTTACAGTAATCAAATGTAAGTAATCTAAGCTAGAGACTATAGATTTTATAAAACATATACAAGCACCTCAAATAAACCTAAACACATTCATGCTCGGGTATACATAATATAATTTTGTCCTTTCAACCTTCCTTTTCCCCTTATGTAACGTCTTCCAGTTTTTTCTGCTCCAAAGTGAGCTTGTATCATGCATTACGTCCGCGTGTGTATAATATAATATCTAGTCATTTGCACAAATTATTCATTTTCATGCCTCTCACTTTGATTTTGACAACGTTATAAAACAAACCATGTGCATCTCGCTCTCTCCCAATGGTAATACTGATAATTATCTCGATATTCTAGAGAGGAGAGTGCTTGATGCACAGGTTAGAAAACGACAGTGGTCTAGCATTTACTACTTACTACGTTGAGGAATGTTTTTACTGTGCCGCGTGGAAAGAGTCGTAAAATCAGAGGAGAGGACAAAAAACTCCTGCATTTAATATTTAATATGACAAGTGGATCTAGCTTCCAGTTTAAAACATGCATACATCATTTTTAATCGCCGACTTTGATTATGTATGATGTTGTTCGTTTGTTACTGATATTGATATTGTTCTACTACTACTACTACTATCCACTACAAAGCTTTTTCATCCTTCTATTCTGTATATACGCTAATATGACTTCATTGCTATATTATCTGTGTGACTAGATTGTAGTCTGGATCCAAATTTTCCTTTCAAACTGACCATTAGTTTATTATAAAACTTCTGTAAGGCTTTAGAGTTAAAATTCATCAAATTCAGAACATGTTTCATCATAATACACTTTTCCCCCTTTGAAGAGCAAAACTGGACACTTTATTATTTCCTAAACTCATGTGTATATTATAATATATAACATCATACACATTACACATAAAGAGGAAAGTGGTTTGATTAACATACTGACACTGACATTAAAAGATGTTGTGCAGGTATGTTCACGTGTTTCTAACTATACAAAGCAAGTGTATCCGTGTGCATGCATACATACATGCGAAACGGAGAAACAACAAGAAGAACAAGAAAAAAAAATAGTTGCATACAGTAGCATGAATAATATACAAAATGCTATTACTTAAATACACGTATCTACCTGTGTATATATTTACTATTTACATTTAACTTTGACATTATTTGTATGATTCTTCTTGCTTACGTTCTTTCGTCATCTTTTTCTTTTACATTATTTCTATTTCTATACCTGATACTTGTAAAACATGTGTATGTATAAAAAATTACCAGAGCTTTAGGAGCGGGCATAAGAAGGTCGAGACGTTCAGCAATCCATGTAAAGTTGGACTTGACTTGTGCCAAGGCTTCGGCAGTGACGGCCTTCAAGTCTCGGTAGACTTGCTTGTCCTTCATAAGTCTCTTGTCTCCACTGGGCCAAAGTCGCCAGCTGTCCGAGTCGATGACATCAGCCACCATCAGCTCCCCATCAACAGCTCCAAACTCAATCTTCATGTCAATCAGAGCACAGTCAATGGAGGCCCAGGCTCTCTCGAGGACCTCAAAGACGACCAAGGAAGTTCGGGTCATAAAGTCCACCTCGTCCTTGCCAATGGTCAAATTACCAACTGTCAACTCATTCGAAATCAGTTGCTCCTCACTCCATTGTGGATCGTGGTTGGCGTCATCCTGTAAAATAGTAAATACATAACCATCATTCGTCATCAGAATAAATAGATACATATTGTGCACATATTATTTTAGTAATGTATGGAAAATGTGAGAAAAAATATATAGGTTACTCTTGTTTTTTTAGATCACGAACATGGTCGTGGTCTTAGTGTCATTTTCATTTCCTTTTCATTTTAAAGAACATAATGTTACGAGTTAATTGAATCTCGAACATGTGATTTGAAATAAATAGGATATGAACTCAAAAAGTAGGATGCTGAAATACTGATGATGATGTTGGTTATAAAATGGCATGACGACGATACGAATCAACTAGAGAGAGAGAGAGAGAGAGAGAGAGAGAGAGAGAGAGAAAGTCGTCGAACGCCGACGACCCATCGAAAATTATCACAATAAATATTCCTACTTTTAATACGCAGATTGACACAAACATGGGATTTTACACTCATCTATTTCCCTGATATGCATATTATGTAGCCATGTTATGTATGATACCCATGATGAGGATGAAGATGAGAGAATATTTGTTTGTACATGTTTTTTGACGAAATGATTCCTTTTTCCGTATTGGCTGAGAGGACGAACCACGCCTCGAATCTGTGAACATACGATACGTCGAGAACGTAGTTGTTTGGATGTGTGTCTCCTCATTATGAAGTATTGACTATTGACTCTTGTCATGTTATCATGATGAGTCGTGTCGAGGGTATACAGTATACATATCGTCGTCATGTTATATATATATATATATATTGTTGTTGTTTTTGTTATTATGCATTATTTTTGAGCTCTTGTTTTTGTTATTCACCATACGTTAGATGTAACGTGTGTAACGTCAACAAAGTTTATAAAACATAATAATATGAAAATCCCAACACGCTCTACTCTATACACAAAGTACAAAGTAGTACACAATATGTGTACTACACAACAACTAATTTTTAATCTCCGGAGCTCTCTTGAGATAAAATACATTGTTTTCATTGAGTTGGAGTAACTACAAAGTAATACAGCGGAAGAGTAAGCAGTAAACAATAAACACATTACGTTATCGACTTTGAATGCATTATGTTATGACTCTCTTCTTCTTCTTCTTGTTCTTCACACATAATACAAAACGGGCATAATATTTAATGTATACATAATTAATTGATGTGATCTCAAAGAAAGTATGTTTGTTTAAAATGTACAAAAAAACTGTCGACTGTCAGTCCAGGTGCCCAAAATGTCACAATTGTTTTTGTTGGTTGTTCATTGTCCATGGTCCATAAATGAAAAAATGACGAGTCAGATACAGGCAATAAGACACTTTTACGCAGCGAGTTGGAATTATGCGTAATATAATATGTTACTTCTAGGCATGGGTTTGTTCAGAAAATATTTGCGTAACTTTTGCTTCCTGACCGTTGATCATTGACCGTTGAGCTTTGCTTTGGTCTTGCGAACAACCGTGTTCAAATTAAAATTGTGTCTTCCGTCCTAAGAGATTGTGATCATCAACTACATACTCATCTTATGCGTCTGAGAAATAAAATCCATGCTTATGTTTATCATAGCCCATACTCCCATTCATTCAGTTTTACTTACAGACAGTCTCAACGTACGTTTTTTCTTTTTCTTTGCCATTGCTGGGCTGAAAATGTGACTTGAGGCTTTCTTTGTTGGGAATTAAAATTCAAAGGCAACCGTCGTAAGTACGTACTTTAACTTCTGTGTGTGTATGTATGTATGTAGGTATGTATCTTTTATGTGTTGTCTCGTCTTGAAAGAGGATAAGACTTACACCAGAATCAAACGACACGTGACAACTAAATAATCATCAAGCAGGTCCATGACATGGTGGTGCTATTGTACGTGGACAGTTTTACATTTACAAAGATTGACAGACTTTAATATTGAATGATCAATAAATCCATCTTTGAGAGACAGAGACAGAGAGAGAGAGAGAGAGAGAAAACGATAGATCAATGAATAGTTTTCATCAACTATCGGGACAAAGTTCTTCGTGGAAAATTACTGAATTACTACAGTCAAATTGTGGAGATGAGACCCATAAACAAGCCATGCATGTATTAGGTATTATGTATATGTGTCGTCTAGTGGATTAGTAAATCCGCATCTTTATTACGAGGATAGAAACTTGGTTACATATTATCTCTGTATAATTTTCCATCCATCTACATTTGCATACATATTTACGTATATGTATGTACTGTAAATAGGCATAGTCAATGTATACATAAAAGATTTTGAATGTGAATATTATGGATACGTGACTACTTTTAGGATAATATGGGCCTTTTATAATGGTCGATACTTGATCTCTGCATTTGTGTTTGAAAGCCATTTTTATCTTTATATTTCTAAAATGCATTTATAAAAATACAACCCATTACATTACAGACTCTCTTATGAACCGAATACCGACTACTGACATGTATTCATTTAATATCTTAACCTTAATGCAACGCACTTTCGATTAGCTCTGTATTCTGTATTACAGAATATTTAATACTTATCCTTAAGGAAAAACCTAAAATTAGAGGGTAGACATGCAACAACTTCCCTGTAATAAAATTCAATAATATTTTGTTTCTATGTTATAAACCTCTTCCTACTTGATAATTTATTGAACTATTTCAACACTCATAAGACCATTACATGCTATAATTGATAATATGATATTTTAATTTCCCACTCCTTTTTTTATAATTGCTAACATGCTTCGTAAGTATCAAACATGTATAATTTATTTGATACGAATATCTACAACATAGAATGACAGTCTCATTTTTCCCATTTTATAACAGTGCTATAGTGATGCACTTTTTCTCTTTATTCGTTACCATGCAATATGCAATGAGAGTATTTTTATAAGGAAAGAAAATTACATGATAAGCACGTTGGAAAAAGTTATGTATGCCTAATTATCGTTTCTCCAGAGTGCATGTGATATTTACTTATTTACTCACTCCGCACGGAGATTCCACCCTGAATTGTTTTTTTCCACCAAAGTAAGTACCTACTTACATAATACATATTATGCGTAAATACACTCACAGTTTATGATGACGTTAAGATGTCACCAGTCATAAGACATGCCGAACACTTTTGACCTAAGGATTTTTTGTACGTTATGAACTACAGGGGAAAAGGAACAATAAAAGCTATCAAAATTCAAACCACAATCACAAACTATACATAGGTCAAGCCAAATATACCTAAGAATGATGCTTCATGATTCAAATTCATGATGATAGTGCAAGATACAATAAAAGCATTTTTTGTCTTTCCTACTCAAGCATACGTAATGCGTAGATTCCCATTATCGTACTAGACTCCCATTTTATCGTACAAAGTAATATTAAATCTCGATATTTAGTTAATTCTTAGAAAATGTATAATATAAAAATATTATACACACCTAGTGCAGGATTCTCAGAGTCTCACGTCTGTGAGTAAAGTTATAGCGATTAAAAGACCGAGAGCACGTGCACGTACCGAATAATTGATATTAATATTGTGGCTGATGACACCGTCATGCTCATTCCATGCCATGCCATGGTATGACATGCTCAAATATGATGACAATAAAATGCCTCAACAGCAAAAAGTAAAATAATGACGACTTTACGGGAAAGCTTCAAATAATGTACTGACGTCTAAATAATCTCGATACTCTGTTTCTGTACACATTCGGAACTCTCGGAATATGTACTGACTACTGACACTCAAAGTTTTGTGATTTGATTACAAAAGTAAACACTACACACATGTATAAAAGCCCAGCACCCAGGACTCATGTTCATTCATCATAATATTATGTGATGGGATGCTTGAAAAAAAATCAAACATTTTCACGTAATGATCATGACGGGTGTCCAAAACTAAAAACACTAAGCTATGTAAACTGTACAAAATACAAACAAAGGATGTGTAAACTCGAATGTACGTAAGTAACGTGACACTTGATTGCAAGTGCAAGGACTTTTGAATCATCTACACTTTTTCTACAGTGATCAGTGATACTCACATCACATCGCAGAGATGCTATAAAATTTCATTGTAATAATAAAACAGTTCAAGTATGTGACAACGACGACGATTGCCTGCACATGCAAAAGGAAGGACATGGGACAAAATGCCTTTTCAAATGCTATTTGACGTTCATCATCATACGAGTTTAATATAGCACATTTACATTCCTATTTTATAAAACACTTTACTACTGTATGTACAGTGTACAGTTGGGCATGAAATGTGAACTCTCATCTTCGATTCCATCCTGTCCCCTGTAATTGTCATTGGAACGAAATGTTCTCGTAATTACAAATTGACTTTTTTCACTACTCAATTCTTAGTTAACAACAAGCATGCATGTATTATGTATTTTTTTAGTAACTATGCACTGACCACTGTAACAAGTACAAAGTAACAAAATTCTTCTATGTATTCTTTTGGATGGATTCCTATACGATCTGAGAAAAGTACCTACACCTAAGTACGTATACACTTTTTTACGACGTATGATGAGGATGATAATGATAATAATTTTATTCAAATACTTATTCAGATCAGGTTACAACCAGATAGTTTGTGTCCAACACCAGTTACATAAAGCATATAGTACGAGGACAATGAGCACATGGACTTGAAACTTTTTTAAATGCCGGATGGTCAAGAGACACATATCAAACACATTTTGATGTAAAATACTAATATTTAATAGCCAGTGGGATTTGATGTATTGTGGCCTTACAGTAGATGTATTCAGATACATATTAGACACAATAATAATAAGTACAATTTAGAATTGTAAAGTCAGCAGTCAACAGGCATGTTCTCACTCGCTCATCAAAGATAACGCCACGTGACTCCACAGTACACAATGCATTATAAATATCAAAAGTCCAGCTCTCGTCATAATACCATAAGTTTAATTTATTATCGTATCATACGTAATACGTATGTGTGTGTAATGTGTATCATTTAATATGTAACTGATAGACAGGATTATTTCATATCTTTGCTCTTTGTGCCATATGTACTTTAATTATTTTAATAGCTCATCACTGCATACAATTCATGCGATTATGTCGATGTATTATCAATTATCAGCCCTGTTAAGAATATCTCACAATGATCTCTTTTCCATTTTTGCAACCTCTAATTATTCAATACTGATAGTATACATACATACGAAATTATTTATATTGTATGTATAACATAATAAGAGACAGTATGCGTGCACTTGACTCATTCACTAACCATCGTCAGCCACTAATCATATTGGAAATATTATGAATGAATTATAAAGTAATTATAATATGATTTATGAGGTATGGAGAGAAGTGGAATGCAAGTTTAGAATAGACAGCAAGGCGCTTGCCCTCAATTTTCAACACACTTTCAATATGAAGCATCAATGGATTTGAGTACCTATAAAAAGAATTGAACAGTTGTGTGTAAAAAAAAGTAAAAATTTGCTACCTTGAAGAAAGTCTCTTGTTTGGGTGGGTTGAATCGGAATCCTTCTTTGACGCCTTCGTTTCTCTTGAGGAAAGATCCAGTCGCCACTCTCCTCGTGACCCACTCGATAGGGACCATCTCGCATTTTTTGGCGACGAAAGCCGTCTCGGAGGCTCTCTTAATGAAATGCGTCTTCACTCCGACCGCATTGAGCAGCTCAAATACTTTACACGTGGTTGCGTTTGAAATTGCGGCTTTGCCAGCCAAATCGTGTTGACGGGCTCCATCTCCAGCCGTAATTCGATCCTTAGACTGGACAAGAACCTACTCAAAAGCACAAAAGCAGGATGACTGATTAAAACTTGAATCCAGATCAGTTTACAGTTTACAGGTTATAAACACATGGATTGCTTAAATATGTAGGTAAACAGGTAATACTTACCGCGCCGGGCTGTTTCGGCAAGTCCAATATTTGCTTGGTTTTGCCTTCAATCACCAACTTTCCTGGTGTCAAATCTACATACACAGAAAATATAATATACAATGTAAAAAATATTTGATCAAATATTGAATAAAAATTGTCATCACAGTATCTATCTACAAGAAAAAACCTCGAGATCTGAGGAGTTCAAACCAAATATGGCATGGAAAAATACTCAACTACAGGCATTCTTCATATCTATATCTATACGTTAAGATGACATGCCTTTTGTTACAAAAAGAGAAGAATTAAGTTACTGTCACACTACCGTGATTACACGAGCATTCGATTTTATTTTTCGTGGTTTTTAAAGCTATGTAGTTTACTTACATAATATTTACAGGTGTGTGTGTATAATATATTATCTATATTTTTAATACCATAATAATTAATACTGACTCTTAAGAAGATAAAGAAGAAGAAGAATAGGAAGAAAATTCTCAGTTTACCTGCCATATCTGCCGTTGTTTTTTCTCGTTGTACTTAATATTGTTGTAGTAGCCGAAGAGCGTTTACCACAAAGCTCGGACTGTGTCTTGTTCTCAAATTGAATTGAAGGAAGTGATGCGAGAGAAGTCGACGAATTGAACTAAGGAGAGAGAGAAAAACAGACAGTGAGAGAGAGAGAGAGAGATGGAGAAAAGTCGGGACCAAACCAATGCAATGGAACGATCAATGTGTATTGTATACTATTCCAGTCAGTTAGTCACTTTGCATACACACACACATTTGTAACTTATAATACAGTAATACAGAGTCAGTCAACAGTCCTAACTATATTATAAACGAATATTAGTGATGATCTCGTTGCCCTTGAGAATCTTTCGCCTTGACCCTTTCTCTCTCTCCCTCTCTCTCTATAGCTCACTTGTCATAAAATATACCATCTATAATATATTCCTAGTAACTAATATTCCTCTTGCCTGACTGAGACTCCCAGCCTCTTTTTTTCATGTTCCAATGTTAAATGTTACTTCTGTAAAACAATATAAGTATTATAAGATTGCTAAAGAAAAAAATCCCAATGGCAGCAGTTGAAATACAAATACTTAACTATGTACATACGCATTACACATACACAGCTACTAATCCCAACTTTGTGCATATCGATAATGAAAAACGCTCGCAAATTGTACGTACTACGTACTGATTACTGATTGTACATTGTACATATTACGTAGTTTGTATAGCTATAATAGCTTATGTATCCAAGATGGAATGGAAGTTTCTTTAACTGTACCCATGTGCCCATATTATTTTAAATAATAGGACGTAACTACTTGTTAGCTTCTGGAGTAAGCGCATGGACGGCTAGTTATGAATATATTTCCATATTTTTTCATTCCATACTCTCCATACTAAGTAAATACTTTTTTCTCTGGCGGTGAAGCAAGAACAAGACTTTTAATAATTCTTTATCGCATATCATAATATATTCCCATCGCATTTTTAATACAAATTTCGTATCACTCTTCCTCTGCCTATCTCTCTAAAAATAGCTATTTGGAAATCGGTTAATCCTCCCTTCTGCAATATCTATAGGTATAATAGGTACACACCTCCTCTCACGAGCCAACTGTGTCGTCTTCTTACTGTATTTTTCAGTGACTTTGACTTTTAACTTTTCGTCGTCATCCTTGTAATGTCATATATATGTATGTATGCTCTTATATGCGTAAAATATTATACAATTGTGCGTAACGAAAAATTCCCGATTACCATTATCGCTAATCGTTACACAATACATCATATGTACATATGCGCAAATTAAAAGTCATTGGAGACTTTTAATGTATGTATCTCCCTTCGCGTCGTTGTTGTTGTTGTTCGTCTTTTGCTTCTTCTTCTTCGTCGCCATCGTCACTCATTCAGCCTTCCAGATCCCTCCAACTTCATAGAGCATAGAAACACCTCTCATTTTGTGGTAAATAAAGGCTGAGCAATTCTCAAATTTCAACATTCAAAATGTATCTGCGCTTAAAAACATCTATTAATGAAAAGACACACATCGGAAAAGTATTAAGTTTTTATTATGTATGACACTGTGTTAGCGTAACTGGTGCTATTTTATGTACATACAAAAATGAAACCAGGGTGAAATTATACAAAGTTTTTTTCCTATCATATAAATATAAAAGTAGCACTGGCTGTGTACCTGAAAGAGTTGTTTTAAAATCAGGACCATGAGTACTTTAATAGTATACATGATACATGGCCCTCAACTTGGTAATGTGAGTCATTAGACACTGTATTCTCTTTAGTTTTTCAACTTATTGGTGTTAAATAATACTTACATTACATGCATGCATATACATAATATGTACTGATTACGTGACATTATATGTGTTATGTGTATCTACGAATAACCAGTAGCATATGAAATACATAGATAATATGAACACAATCTATCTAATATCTTACTGTGTTTATTGGTTTCGAATAGACAAGCCAAATAGCAATGTATACACACTGGATTATATGTATTAATGTGTAGGAAAGACAAGGGACGTGTAGCACATTACATATATATATAAAATATAACACATCATATACAGTAGTTATTTATTTATGTATATATATTTATATAATTTGATACACAACACACAAACACATAATACATAGAGTACATTACACTTGTGACGCATGTACGTATACATGACAATAATATAGAGAAAAGAATCAAAAGAAAAGTTTAAAACAAGGATGGTTCATCTTGACGATTTTCAGTCGTCAGCAGTCAAATGTCAAATGATATTTACTTAGGTACCTGGGCAGTTTGAGCACAGTTTGGAAGGATTTGAATTAAAAGTTCGATACAAAAATCCATATTCAACCATCAGTACATTATAAGTATTGAGTTTTACTTTTACACAGTTCTACAAAAAGCTACAAACTACATATACATCATCTATTGGGGAACTTGCACTGCTCCTGCTTTTCCATTTTTGAGCAAAGCCAACCCGTTAATTAAAATCAATCAGTTGGCTTTACTAGCTACGTGTTCCTTGTTTCACACTGCGCAAAAGTTAATTGTAGATTCTTCTTAATTTTTCAAGTTTTTTCAGTGAACTCTTTCAAGTTTCTTGGGCGCAGCGACTATCTATGTATGTGTGTATTATGCATTCATGCATCATGAGACAACAATATCAGTAGACTGTTAAACTATACATATTATCGGTTTACTACGCACTGTGTGTGTGCATGTGTGTAGTTTGTTTTCATTCGCGATTAATTTTGGATCTCCGCAATTAAGTTAATATTTTTATACCTTGTGTCATCGAGTTATTCGGCACTCTAAACAACAATAATGTTTTGAATTGATCAGAGTAAAAACGTAAGAAACATTTTTAATTATCGCCATTCTTTAAATTATAAGTATAATACATCATAATTAATAATTTATAAAATCAATATTCGCTGCATGCCTTTAGTTATTTCGTAGCAGCACTTCAAATGATGCAGTAAAAGCCAAATATTTACTACATACTACATACATTATTAGATGCATGTATATGTATGAATTTAAATGTATATATTTCTTAAAATCCCTGTTTCAAGTTGAGACTTTCAACTTTCTTGAATCTTAGCACGCTTGTGTACATTTTTTTGTCTCCTTGTGTAATAATGGCAGTGAATTCATTTGCATTTCGAGTTTTTCCATGAGATTTTTTATTCTTGTTGAATAAGTTGAAAGTTGCTGTGGATTGTGGATATATTATAGCAAAATATCTACTCGAATTTTATTTCTGACTTGTGAGGCCTTGACAGAGAGCACAAGACAAAACATATATAGAGAGGTGGATATACGTCAGTACATATTATCATTTTAACTTTGGTAGTAACTATTATGGTATATGTAGGTATAGTAAATATATAATAAATTGCCTGGACAGTTGGATTGGAAGATGAGATTGAGGCGTGTGTGTGAGATTAGCATCCTAAGTAGTTATTTGCATGTTATGTATCTACGTTATTTTTCATCCTCATCATCATCATCATCACGGCAATCGTTATTTTTCAATAACAAGAAAAGGGGAAAATAGAAGAACAAGTCAAAGTTGTTTCTTCCCTCCTGTGATTGGAGAATGTTGGAGGAGCGTTTAAAGGGTGGGACTGATAAAGAAAATGAAAGAGAGAAAAACAGAAGGAGATGGAAAGAGAGAGAGAGAGAGAGCCATAAATACTTTATTATAAATAAGAATTTCATGATAGACGTGTGGAACACACACTCGTCAGTTGGCAAATTAATACACAATATTTCGCAATCTTTCTCTCTCTCTCTCAAACTTGATGATGAAAGAATCATTTTGACTTCACAAGACAAAATATCTGGATTGCTGAACAAAACAGGGTAGTTTTATACATAGAAGCATAGGAGAAGAACAAGTGTACGAATAATGAATTATATACAGAGAGAGTATTTTATGATATAAAATAACGTAACATAATGTAAATACATATTATACTTATTGCTGTTGTTGATAGTTATTTAATCCCGTTTTGATCCATATTTTTTAGATCAGAGGTTACGTGGGATTTTTGTATGTACACTTGATACGGTATTGACGAAGATTTTGGTACACATATAACAACATGAATACAGTTTCCATTTTCCATCCATACATTCACCCAGCAGTTTTTTGCCATTTGCCAATCGAAATTGACTTTCTTCGACTTCGCCCTTTTTCTCCATTTCTTTCCCCCTTTATCTGTTTTCCATTTCTCCTTCTTATAAATTGATTATATTATTAAGTTATTATTAAATGTATACTGTAATGATGGGGATTATTTACACATCTTTTCCCAACTGTTGACGCCAGTAAAAAGGCTAAACTGTATTAATATATTACATGTATGCTGTACTGTAGCATGTCATGTGGCCTATATAATACAGAGTACGATCTACTACTATTTTTACAGTATAATATTGCTTATTGCCGCAACAGCTTTTAACTTTTGATTGC
>JAQIVE010004604.1:0-14276 GCA_034698285.1 Sminthurinus bimaculatus | reverse complement strand
GTCTTTTCACTTGTCGGTCTTTTCATGTCGGTCTTTTCACAGTCGGTCTTTTCAGGTCGGTCTTTTCACATGGATCCATACAGAGCACCAATCGTGGCTCCTTATGAGTTCATCGACTGTGAAAACAGTAGAAAGAATGATTTTAAATATGTATCTTTTACAGCGAATACGCGTATACGTCAAAACAGTGAGAATGAGAGGACTACCACCGGCTAAAAGGACAATCATAGATGCAAATCACTCATCTGAGGTTGAAGAAGCTTTTACTTAGTGACGTTTCTCTTTCTATCTCGCTTCCAAAATTTGTCAAGTACCCAAGGGCGGTACGTAAGAGAACGAATTCATTGTAAAATTTCATACTTTATCTCTTTATTTATTAGAGAGGTTTGACATTCACATTTCATGCGCAAACAATTTGAAACGATGCTCATACATTTTACATTGAACTGGGTAAAAATACATTGCAATTTACAGTCAACTAGTGATTTTGGGAAACGGACTAGGTTTTTGTATAAAAGTATAGGAAATTTCGTTACAGGGCCAAACCTCAGTGATAAGCGTTATTGCGTAATATTATACGTTGAAAATTGCAAAGCAGGTCTCTTGTGTCTTGAACTGATTCTGCGTATGCTGTAGCATTAAATTATATTTCACTTGTGGAAAAGAATCAGCAGTGACAATTGGGGCAATGATGACGATGATGAAAGTAGCGGTGACGAGGAAAATTTGCGTAGATAAATTTCCCATTGAAGTTCTCCAGCGAGCTCAGCAAGCTTTTTGCTCTGAGCTCTTTTTCTTTAACCGACTTATCTTAGACATGGTACCTCGTCAAAAATATTCAAATGTGTATGTATATTCAATGTAGCTCAGTTCAGGAGAGGAGAGAGAAGCATTCGAAAACCTAGACAAACCAAAACACGTGATGAATGATGATGATATGATGTGATATGAAGCTGGAAAATTTCAGATATTTTACAAATCCCACTTCAGAAGAACAAAGCAGGAAAAACTGGAGCAAGCCAAGAGCAACAAACCAAGTGTTTTTTCCGATTCCTCCAAAGCCAAGTTGAAAGGCATAAAAAAATTTGCACATATTTGCCCTGATATTTTGAGCCTTTTCCCTTCTACTTTATTTCATCTTGGATAAATCCCTTGAAAATACAACGGTTGCTTGTGCATACTATTGTACATTGCACATACTAACGGCTGCTTCGTTTCCCTTTCGCTTTCTTTTCACTTTCTCTTCTGTCTTAAGCATGGGGTCTTTCGCCTTGAGACTTTGCTCAAGAAGGAAGCACGCCAAGACTAAGACGAAGATGCATGTTACTCAATCATGGTGTTTTTTTTTCGAAAATGAACTATAAAATGTGCGTCTCCTCTTTTTGCCTCGATTCCCGTATTTCTTCATACAACTCACTCTACTCCAAAATTTCAATATGCACGCCATGTGATTTCCCACACTTCTTGTTGTTTCAGTTTCAGACTCCTGCAGTTTAGCTGTACATTGTACATAGTGCTGAGTTGGATTCGCCAGTAGCCAGCATAGCATCACAGACCAGTCCCAGTGGAGTCCGCCAAGGCAAGCCAAACTAAACCCGGGGAGGGCCAAGTAAAGCAAGCCTAGCCGTCGAGAATTCCGGATTTCTAGTCTCTTGGTGTTGCTGGGGAAAATAATAGAGCGTGATGTGATGCGGGTTCCTTCCCTGCATCTTCGTAGTCACTTTCTGCGCTTCCTCGTTTTTTTTTCTCTTTCACGATTAAAATGCGATCAGCCCGGTCTAGAAAGATTGTAGCTGGTTACTGTTAATTGAGCTCTCGACTAGTTTCCGTTTTGAGAAAAAGCTAGACGAAGCAAAATAGACAACCAGCTCTTTTGTTTCTTATTCAAGTCTTATTTTGCGAGGAAATGCTTACACCCTTGAATGTAAAAGCAGTTAAAAATTAAAGCATTGTTTAAGCCACTGTGAGGTCTGTTTTCAAACTGGATGAAATTTCCCCAGAGATTGACGGATAATTTTTTACATTTGTTTTCGCTCTGCTGTATGTATTTGAAGGAAATCGATCAAAACATGCGTATCCATGTGTTTGCAGTTTACAAATAAGCATGTGCTTGCAAGTAAATACATAGTTACGCATTAAAGTTTTTCTCAAAGACGAGCCACAATTATTCATACGCAAAGTCTGTGGTATGTAAATTTCTTCCACAAACTTTCCAAATGAAAGTTGTACACGGAACAATTTAGTGTCTTTAGTGTGTGCCATAATATATTATGCTAGTTTTTGCAAGTTCATAAAGAATTTTGCGTACTTTTAAAAGAATGTGCACAAAAATTTAATACATGCAAACTAAATAAATATGCCAGCACACTACACTGTTGTAGGTATCTTTTAACGATAAAGCTAACGAACGAACCGTCAAAAGTTTAAACATACAGATTACAGATATATGCAAAAGCGTGTAAAATATTTTGCAAGATATAAATATAAAAAGTTTAAACGAAAAGCAACGGGCAGAAAACATTTTTAAACCATGCAATCAGTTGTACAGTATGCGTATATTATGCGTATGAAAACTATTGCGGCTCCCGGTTTCACTCTAAATCGAGAATGCCAAGAAACACTGAAGAGAGCAGAAAATGGGACAAGCAACGTCTGTAAACTTTTTCCCTGCGAATATCTCGAGGCATTGCTCGCCTTTTGAAGCCGCCTAACTTCATCCTAAACATTCACAGAAATAGGAGAAAGGAGTAGGGAAAGCAAAAGGGCGGAAAATTCTATGAATGAAAAAGCAAACATCTGTATAAGCTTGTTATGGGAAATTAAGCACGGTCAATATTGAATTGAAAAAGTACCATTTTGACATGAAAGTAACAATTTGAATACGGATACTATCTGTGTTTTCGAGGAAGGTGCTTGCGCTACTGCGCTTACAGACGAAATTCCGCAATACAATACAGTATTCTTAGGACTACTTTATATAAAATCCTACAATATATAATATGCAGTCGTGGGCATACACGAAAACAAGAAAAGACTAAAGACGGAAAAGGGGGGAAGTAGAGAAAGCCATTGCTAGCAACAGTATACAAGCTTGGGTTAAGAGCAAACTCAACAAAAGGCGGATAAAACATCCAGATATAAGGTTAATATTCCCCAAAGCCTTTGCATACGGGCAGATATAAATGTAATGTAATATTGTGCCAGTCAGAGCATACAACAACAGGGCAACAAGACAACAACTGCACTAAGAGAACATGCTCTATACGATGCAATGTAAAAAAGAATATGGTGAAGAGGTATAAAAAGATGCTCGTGTTGTGCGCTACGCCTGTGTCTACCAAATATTTAACAATTCCCATTGCGACGCTGTGCAAGCTCTATTTAGCCTGCATAAGGAAACTACCACACTTTCGCTTTCCTATTTCTTCTCCATGCCTTTAAACTCTTTCTTTGTTCATAGTTTTAGTTAGTTGTGTTTAACTTGTAAGCCACTGCATTTTTCCTTTTCGTTATGGAGTGTGCATTGCAAATGTGCAAGCAGTTTATTTATAGCTTTATTTTATTCTGTTTACAAAGACACGATATGAAGAGGGATATGAAAGTTCTCCAGACTTTCTAGACCAAAGGCATTAGAAAATAGCAAGTAGCAACAGCGCATATTAAAGCATTCCGATTCTGACTATTTTAAAAGCTTTTCTTACTTATTGTTTGTAGCTTCACTTTCGTCTTGTTCTAATTCCCGATTTTCGGGCCCCACTGTCCTTAACCTAAAACGTCAGTGTTGTAGACGGCTGGAAAAACACAATTTGCTTTCCCACGCCAAAAAGACGTAACTGTCTACATTTTTATGACTTATTTCATAGGGAAAATGCAAGAATTCTTAAGGAAGTGCAACAATGTAATGCATAAGCAGAACTGTCTACTTTTGTAAAAATTTCATTGGGACTGTCTTAGGTCTTAGCCAAAATCAAAGCAAGCAGAACACGCCAGAGCAACAGATGTGAACCGTCATTGTCTGTCATAGTATGTATATTAATAAAGATGATTTCACATTCACCATTCACAGAGCACATTTTGGCGTGAAAATTAAGGTAAGCTCAACTAAACCAAGCCAAGTCGGGAGTCGTATTTAATCCTTCTTCCTTTCTCTAGATTTTCTTGCTTTCTATTGAGTCAGCAAGTACTTATTTTCTCGTTGCATTCATTTTCACTCTCTTTCTCTTGTACTGTTCTTAAATCTTTTATTTCATGGTTCTCGTCTACACGTTCTGGAATTTGATTCTTCATACTTTTTCTCGGCGCTCCGTATATAAAACTGAGCGAAACTTTGCCCATGATTTCTCTTTATGCTTTCACAATTCAGCTTACTCTACCAATCTACAGTGGACCTACTATGTATGTACAATGAACAATATTACTTAGTACATGGTGCATATTTCCTTTGTACGCGGAGGAATGAGGAGGAACGATCAGAGTGTGGCGAGTGCTTTGAGCTTATTAACGAAGGAATAGAAGCGGACACTGTCTCGCTCTCATCCCATCCCATTATACTTTACTGTATTGCATTGTACCCGAGTCATATACAAAGCACATCCTCTTATTATTATCATACATACATACATACATTCATACATGGACATCTATGCACTTTCCTGCGTATGGAATATGTATATGCTACGAGGTAAGCACAAATTGTTTCTGCACCGAAATATTCCCGCCGCCTCCTCGATTCAACAAACGTTGGAAACGTCTCTGTGAGCGGCAGTCATGGAAGAGCAGGAATGGAGTTGTAGTTGTAGTAACACTGGATCAACCATCAACTCGCCAGACTTGATACCAGACTGTACAGTCTAGACTCTAAAGTTTATATTATATATGGACCTCCGGCTAGTCAGCCAACAAACCCTGTGAATTGTGAATACGGCCACGAATATGAGTACGGAGCTTTTTCCTTTATACTTTTTAGTTTCATTTTCATAGACACACATTTGTATTTCACTTTAGTTTTCTGTTTCACTTTCAGTCTCACTTCTCTCGCTATTTTCTTTTCTGCTCCGATAAATTTTGCATATTCGATATAATATAATATTATAGTAGGTAGCGTTCACCGTGCTTCTCCTCTGCTCTCTGCCATCATCCACCGAGGTATGATTATGAGGAGGACTTTCCCTTTCTAATTTCTGACTCACTGCATTACCTTTATTAAGTTTTAATCTTTCACCATAAGGAACGAAGCTACACTTTTTTCTGCATACATATAATACGTTACAGTACAGTACAGCACGTACAGGTTGCAAAAATAATACTTGACCAAACCCGTATATTATATCTACATAAATTAGACTTGTTCGCTTGGTAACGACTTTTCTTCAAACAATTGTATCTTCAGATGTAATACAGAAGCTTGATTTTTGAGGCTTATTCTTACGGTTACAAAAAATCCAAAATCAATTGTTTAAACTAAAAATAATAGTGTGGAGTTTTGTAAAAATTTAACCTGACAAACATGTACAAACATGTGCATACTGTTTGGTAGTGTGTACAGTGTACATTGTATATTTAGGTTTGACTGTAGATTCTCGAGTTTTAATGTACATCAGTTCAGTGTAGATTTCTCTTTATCCTTACAACTCCTAAAAATTAAATCCCGGGCGCACATTTGAGTCGCTCACAGCTAAACGCCAACTTTTCAAATTATGTGCACAACACCATACACTGTACACTACTACAATACAGTTGGATGCTCTATTCTTGTGCGTATGCTTCCATAGACATGCAAATCTTTGTATGCACATCATACTGATATCGCACAATATAATTTTAGCGTGTGGTGTGATACGAAAGTGCGCTTTAGATAAAAATGATGTAAAATATGCAGTATGCATGCAAAAAGAATGGAGAGCACGTGCACAAGTCTGGCTGCCGCTTCTGTGCATACATGTATGATGTATACGTCTAGCTGATGCGTATTATTAAAGGTGGGCTTTCATCCCTGAATTTTCACTATGGCTGGCTGACATTGAGAGAACCACCGTCAAAAGCCAATCCGATTCAATATGTATGTATCCACATTCTGTTTTCGTAATACATGCAGACATGTATTGTAGCTTTGACTTTGAAAACGTGTACTTTTCTCTACTTTTATTCATTTATAATGTGCAAACAGGGTACACATCATACAACAACACATTATCGCATTTTGTACTTTGAGGTGTATATTCTACTTGTGACTTTTGTGCCTTGTTGTGCTCTGCGGTGGATATTCATTGTTCATTGGTCTGGCAGTGTCGGAAATAATAATGACGACGATAGTTGGGAGGTTTAGCACGACGCTCATTTTCAACACTTAAAAAATTATTTTGTTTTTCCACTAAGGTTTCTACAATATGCATTTGTACGTGTATATGTAACCATCGTTTCAAAGCTCCCTGATGTTCCCGCTGTTTGTTTGTACGGATACGGAAGTTAATAAAATAAGGGGATAAAACAACCTTTAATAGGAGCAAACCAAGGCAAACAAAGCCGCAAGAAAAGAATGCAAATACACATTCACATGTACAACACAAATGATGGCTACAATGTAGGGAAACTACATAAGTGCATATGACATGGTAACTATGGATATATAACTTTTAAAATGGAAAGTATTCGACCATGTTGCATAAACTGCTATAGATGTATGGATGTACAATGTAAAATGTACATACACAAAAGGATCCACACAGTATGTTGATGGTTGTTTGTTCTTGAAATTCGTAACTCGTTCATCTGTTTTCCAAATTTTGTTCTGTTTGCTTTACATGTACTTATATTTACACATACATACATACATATGTATTATGTACGGCTGTAATACGCCGTTCGGTGTTGTTACTTCAAGTTTTGCACAGTGCCCATCCATACAAACTAACTATGCATATTTACATACAATATATAATACAAATAACTACGAAATGAATTTCAATGGGATTTTCTTGTTTGATTTTCGATCCGCTGCTTTGAAATTAATTAAAATTTCATGCACACACGAGTCGAAGTCTGCACCTTGTAAACATACCTTTAAATTTGAAAATATGCTGTCAACTATGAAGCGTGGGTATTGTACATTGGACAAGAAGTTGTATCCATGTACCCCTGTACCCGGATACCTAAAACTCCGTACCCCAAAATGGATGTGCATTATTATTATTATTGCATAATGTGCAAATGGGGCATACTCTCGTAATGAAACCAGAGTCGTTATCATAATCATAACCATGTGAAACTTTCGTGATGATTATGAATTTTCATACTCGATTCACACGTCGGTACAACTTTATCACGTAAAGACGTCCTATCTATCTATTTATGTATGTAAGATATATATTTTGTATGCCCTTATTTTAGTTAAACTCATAACTTGTCCGAGTCCAGAGTAAGGCCGTGCTGACTTTCATTATCATAATATCTGTAATATTAAGCAGTTACAATACTAAGCTGCGGTTCATGATGAATTCATTAAATGTAAAATGAAAGCCACATACATACCTGAATATAATTTTCACCTGAAAACTCTTTTTGTACAGCTAAACTAGTTTTGTCTAGCTCGTATAAATAAATACTTGGTACAACTTGATTACGCACAAGCGAGAAACTGAGAAGAGAAGATAAAGAGAGTTGCAAAATGAGGGTTGTAGAGTACAAAATGAAAATTGAAAATTTGCTCAAAATGTCTTTTATCTATAACAAAATTGAAATAATACCTACTCAAAGTGAATGAAAATTCAACCTTTTGGTGTGGAAAAACCACATTGTTTTATAAGTCTTTTTGGCGAGGTTAAAATGAACTTTAATTATTTGTTTCTGCGTACGGTAATACATGCAGAAATACGCACACTGATGATTTATTCATTACTTCTATATGCAGGGTTCATGTTTTCATCGGAGTACTGAAAGTTTTTCGCTTGTATCGACAATCCACAAACATTTTTTGGAAGATAGAAAACCGTGACACTGCCTGAATCGTTGATTGTTTCAGCGAAAGCAAGAAGATTGAACATAAAGGAGAAAGTGAATGAAATTCATGTAGGATGAAAGCGTAGCTACTGCATCACGTTCCAAGTACCCACTCACTTCCATCGTAACGTGTTGACCAACCTTAACAGGCATTTTACGCATTTCATATAAAAATGAAAATGGTGGACGTTGGTGTTGATGTTGAATACGGGTATACTGGAGGGGATAAAATCATGTCATAGAGAAGGAGATGAAAACAATATTTTCATCGTATATAGAATTCAAGAGAGACAGGGTTTTTAGTCCCGCGGGGTGACGTTTCCACGTTTCCACAACTACCTATACGAGCACCGCACAAAGTGATATTTTTTACAATATTTTTTTCCTCGGTTTGCCGGGTGAATATCAAAACGCAAATAAAGTGGCCAATGCATGGTTTTTCGTTTCTATGCACAAACAGTTTCCTTTTTGGAATGTTTTGATGTTGAATGGTTTTAAAATACATACACGAGGGATAGAAAAGGGAAATCTACAAATTTCTGTAGATGTTTAGACTTGCAGTTAATATTATAGTACATGGCAAAGGTTCATATAAGTAGGATAAAGTAGGATAAAAACAGCTAATTTGTTTTATAGCCATAGTGATTTGAAAAACGTAATCCCGTTTTGCATTTTTAAAATCAGAGATTTTGCACATTTTAACTGCGTTTAGAATTCAGATTTTGCAACTGCTCTTGAACTCGGCGGGTTTTGGCAAAACTGCATAAAAATACAAAGATTATCTATTTATAGATGCATGTAGAGTTACACACTACACACATATACGTACGTATTATGAAGGTTGAGTGGGAGTAAAAGCTGAAAATGTGAGATAAAAAGTGAGTGAAAGTGGAATTGTGATAGAGTCGGCTGACATGAGCGCTGGGCGTGTGTGTGTGTGTGTGTGTACTGAATACCAATTATTTCACGACGTATACCTCAAAATGTGTGGATAAAGTCTATTTGCTCGCTATCATTCAGCATCTCGGGGAAAACTTTGTCTACATCTACGCACACACACAGACACACACTTTCACTCTTGTCTCAATCCTCGTTTTAGTTCAGGGATTCAGGGGACTTGTAACTTGTATACATGGCTTGAGCAAAGAGAGTGAAAGTGCGGGAGAAATCACACAGGAGCGCACTTTCGTCTTCGTTTGCCTGGCATTTTCTATATATTTATGTATGTACATTGTACATACATATACATTGCACTGCATTTCATCCCGCGTTTGTGTCTCGTCTTCTTTAGTATGGGAAAAGTGTTGGGAGGAAATATCTTTACGTTAAGAACTGATAGACTGCTCACTCATAGTGCACTGCACACATTTGCACTATTCTCGTATCCTTGCCTTTTCATCCCAGGCTCTTTTTTCTCGATTTCTTCTATTTTCCTTTCTCACTTTTCAACAGCTCTAATGTACGTGTAAAACGAAACCTTTTCAGAGGAGAGGGAGGTAAGAAGAGAAGAGGAGCCAAGGCAAACACTTTACTAAAGAAGAAGACGAAAGGAAGAAAAGAGTAAACAGTCGACTCACTCCCAGCTCACTCTTACTCACCGTTCAAATGCATGTAAAAAGGTACTTTTTCCCTCCTTTCACCACTTTCCTCACACACAAATACACACAAAATGAAGACTAATTCCTCAACAGTGTGAATAGCGGAGGAAAAAGCAGTGGTGCTTTGTGTATTTATGTTTTCCTTTAGACTTTTCCCTTCTCTCGTCTCCAGTGTTCTTTCTCTTTTGGTGCCTATCAAAACGTATTGTGTACGTACATTGCGCCAATCTGAACAGTGCAAAGAAATAAACAACAAAGTACGACATAAATGGAGTTGAACTAGCAAAGCAAAGCAAAGCAAGACAAGGCAAAACAAGAACTTGTGCACGTTTCTATGCAGCATGAATGGGGAATTGCGAAACCACAAAAGGTGTCCAATATTTTACACTTTTTGTTCAATACAATGAGGAAAGCGTGAAAAACTCTACGTCATGTATTTATTTTTATATTGAATTTTTAACCTTTTCCACTGTTAAATGGATAATTGTTAGGTTTAACAATTCTGTTTTATAATATTTAAGTGTTTTCGTTTCCACGATAGTGATTGAACAAAAAATGGCAAAAACTTGAAGAAAGCGTAGCGTGAAGTTGGCCAACTTCTCAAGGAAAACTGTTCTTGAAAAAACACGACAAAAAGTTTCGCTGTTTGCATTTTTTGCCTTGCTGGTGAATTGAAAAGGAAATTGAAATTAATTTGTGAATTTTTCATGACATATCTCTCCATATGTCAATCGTGTGACGCTGACAGAACGACAGACAGACAGAGGGCAAAGTCGAAATGAAATAAATTCAAAGAAAAAGTACATAGTAACAACAACAATAATAAAGACAACATGCAAATGTTGTTTGCCCCTTTTCTGAAGGTTCGTGCTTTGTCACTGTGTAAAAATGATTGAGTTTTCAACTTTATTTATTCATTACTTTGCCTCCTGAGAAAACTAACTGGCTTGATATTATTATGTACGGTGTATAAATGAAAACATGATACATTTATACATACATTGGAGCACCTTTTTGTATTTTGGAAAGGCAATTGCTGCATTTTCTAGTTCTAGTTCTTTGCACTGTTTAACTATACATACGTTATCGCTGAAAAGGGGGAAACTGTGCAAAAAAACAAATTATGTAATAGAAAATCCAAGTGCTTCATGGCCAAAGTTGATGGTGATGATGATGATGGTGGTGGCGATGACGATGCTGCGATAGAAAAGGAATTTAGCTAAGAACATTCTACTTGTACACATTATGTGGTTGGATTTTGGTGGGAATAATGTTATTCCATTGTAAATAATACATAACTCTCTAGGGCTGGGGTTTTGACACCAAGTGAGATGAAATAGCTTCACGGTTGATTTTTCGCATGCTCACAAATTAATACACTTGCTACAATCTCACGCCCCGCCACACGCACCCAACTAATTCCATTAAATAAATTATTATACACACACACATACACAGCCAAATTCTCTTTCTAAGAGGAGAAGGAGGAGGACGGAAAGGCACTTTCTCCGTCGGTTGCGGTTGCTCTAAGCTTCAATTCGGATTTGGAGTTTCCTCTACACACAAAGGTAAAGCAAGCTAGAGAGAAACGAGCAGTCTTTTAAGTCTGCTGTTTTGTATGCATACTTACCAATGTTTCTATTTCTACACAGTTTCTCCCCCCTTCAATACATTTCCTTGAAAAATGTAAACTTTACATTTGCACTTTTTGGCAGGAGCCAAAAAACAAGGGTAAAAATAAAAAGATGCAAAATCGTAATATTTTATATCAGCTTTTCACACAATTCTGCGAAATACTGAAAGTTCTGATATAAATCATTAAATGAAATTAGATTACAGAATTACTAAACCATTTAGCTTTTTTACATATTCATTCCTTCATTTTTAATGGCAAAACGCATTGTCGATTGTAAAAATCAACCAATTTTTTCATTTAAAAACTAAAATTTGAATGTAAAAAATTGTACGATTATACTGAATGCCATTCCTTAACGGTTGTTGTTTGAAATTCTGTCCGGCTTCATTCCATTTTAGAAACTAAATGACCAGAATTCCAAAAAATGTACAATACCTGCATTCACAGGTGGCCTAGACGATAGCCTCCATATTTTGCCGCTTCAGGTTGAGATCCGACCGGTTCATGGTCCACGTTTAAAGTCCAATGACGAAAATAGTAATGGCGACAAGCCCAAAGATGTTTATGATAATGACTGCTAAAGCGCTTTAGTTTAGTTCTTTGGCCTTTTCTGTTCTGGTTGACTGCTGACAAAAATGGGGAAAATTACAGCAATCATCTGCGTACTTTTGTTGTTCCTCCAATTTGACATTGTATATTGCATCGTGTGTACGTACAGTAGTGTGTACAGTAGTTGAGACAAGTTAATGAGCTATAATAAAGAAGACGTAAAGGGCAACGTAAAAGGATTGCGGGTTGCTAATCGTCGGCTTTTCTTCTTGTCCTCTTGTTTCTCCCTCCATCTCTCTCGCCAGTCAAGTGACGTAATGTACAGTATAGAACAATACAATACAGTACAAATGCGTGTGTTCTACAATGTACAATGTACAAGTAGGGGTAAGCCTGGGCATAGAATTTAATATTTCACAGGCTCACATCACCTCACTTCACATCACATCACACCAACGACCTAATCTAATGCAGTGTAATGTAATGTAATGTAATGGCTGCATTTTCATTTTCTTGTGTTGGCCAACTAAATAGCACCAGCAACCAGCATTGTATTGTACAATACTTTTCTCAGGGCTCCTTAACTTAAACTCGCATTCCTTCCGCATCAAATTGAAAAGGTGGCAAGAGAATGTCCACTTTCCTTATCGCCGAGTCACACGCAAAGTGTACATATACATATACATATACATCTAAATACCTAAATAAGCCGCACACATTGCATTCAATTACTTTTCCCTCTCTCCATGTACTTCTTTGCCCATTTCCCAACCTCAATTTTATTTTGGCTTTTGTTTTTGCTTTCCCCTTTCGTGTTCATTCCCACTTGGACGAGTGATCTAAAAGTGAGTGAAGTAATAAAAGAGAAATCCAAAAATTCCAACTAGCAACTATGGGGATGGAAAATTGGCGGATTTCTTTCCTTTTCTGATACGCCCTTAAATGTTTTAAGGACTCTTTTACACGGGTAAAAATCAATTTAAAAATTCCCCACCCTGTTTTGCAAAACCAATATGTACAATACTGCTCGTGCATACTTCAGTCCTACGGTTTTGGCTGCTGTTTCTTGTTCTTTTGGTTTTGGTGTGTGATTGCTTTGTCCATTCCGTGGTTTTTCGTGGTAGTTGTGTTGGTTGTTGGTGCTAAGTGTGTCGGCTTCCTTTTGTACTTTTTACATATCGTCCAAAAGGAAAAGGAAGAGAAAGAAAAGGCGAGCATTATCACGGGAGAATATTATGGGCTTGTCCACTTCCCTTTCCTCTCCGCCTTTTGTTTCTCTTTTGTTCTGACCTTAAAATACAAGACAGAGAAGGAACGGCAGGAAATATATTTTTGGCAATAAATCAGTCCAAATGCATTTGTTTTCACGTGGAGAGAGAGAGAGCGCGAGAGCGAGAGAAAGGAAGAGGGGAGAGAGCAAGGTAGAAATTACGGAGCGAGTGGTTTGATTAGGATAGTGGTTGGTGGTTGCTTTTCTGCCATTCTCTTCCTCTTGCTCTGTAATACTGCTCTTTGTATATGTATACTAGTAATAATACGTATTTGTATTATTACTGCATGGAAAGCATGTAGGTATTCACATGCAACTGTATACAAATTTTGTTTGTTGTGTTGTGTTGTGTTGGCGAAAGCTTTCATTTACTTTTCGAGTCCGCTTTCTCCTGCTTTCTCCGACTGGTCTTAGATCCTGACTACATATTGAGTGGCTGTGAGTTGATGGAAAAGAACTCCTTGTTTTCCCAGTCGTTAGCTCTTTGTTTTCCCACATTGATAGTTAATATACAATACCAAATCTACACTTGTGTACACTGACTCTGTGTTTGGGCGATGTATTACATGTATACATTATACATGTACATCGTACATTGTACGTAACACATAATACCTATTGACTTTATTGGTACTGTATTGTGTTGTGTTGTGCATGAACTATGTGTGTACAGCAGGGCTTATCGATTCAATTCAATTCGATCCGATTCCACCAAAACAATCTGCCTACAAGAAATGACATCACGTTGGCCAAGGAATTTAAATTGAATTTCTGCAGATTAGACTTTGCTTTTCAGTTTGGCGTTTTTACCAGCATTTTTATCTTTCACTGTTTTTTTCACGGCTATTATTATTGCTATTACTACAATAGTTACTATTTGTATTATGCTTTATAAAGTTTAATGTAGAGACGGGAAAATTCCTTGTCAGTCACATTTTATGTGGGCTTGCAAATGTATACATAATACATGCATACATACATAAGAACAAAGACTTTATGAAGCAGGGCAAAAAGGAGCATAAAATTTAAATGCCTACTTATTACACGAGTTGGGGATTTACACGGGCGCAAAATGTTTTCTAAGCACCAGCTAAACGATTTACAAGTCAACTTTAGTGTATAACGATACAAATACGTTGTGCATTGTACATTGTACATTAGCGTGGACGGAAAAAATCAAAGCGTCGAAACTCTAACCGCCGAACCTCTAAAAACGTTCCTTATTATG
>JAQIVE010004603.1:0-14277 GCA_034698285.1 Sminthurinus bimaculatus | reverse complement strand
AGACAAGGAAAACAAAAAGCAAAAGAGGACTCATTGTTATTACGAGGAACGAATAATGTAGAACGGGATGGAGTAGGATCCACGATCCGCGAAGATTGAGGACAAAATCTAACTATACGTGTGATAAGTATGAAATGATATGACACATGCGGCACACGGCAATATAATTTAATGGCTTTGAATAAATTTATACAGCACACGTATTTAGCAGGACCATTTTACATTAAACCTAGTTTGTCGTTTTGATTCAATTCTGTCGTTTGTTTATGCATTTGTGATAAATAGTTTCTTTGATGCAAGGTACATATTTTTGCGTTTTTTCATGTTTGAACACATTGGGCGGGAGAAAACATAGTCAATAATCAGTAGTACATACATACTACACATAAGGGAGCTGCGGGTAAAAATTTACCGCGGGTAAAAATTTACCACTTTGTAGATTGAGTACAGATTGCAACTTACGCATATTAGACACATGTTGTCAACACAAAAAACAAAGATTAGACGCTTTTACACTTATTTAGTCGATTTTTGTTTAAGTAAAGTTGGCACAACATGTAGTTTTATCACGTTGAAAAAAAAGTAGCATTTTACCTACCAAAAGAAAGTCCGACATGATTTTGGACTCTCTGAAAGATCCTCAATGTTCAATCATTGCTTGTGAAAATATGCTATAAATCCTTACATCACCTTGTTGACTGTGATTTTCTCTACAAACTAAAGTCTATTGAGCCTTTAAATTAAAATTTTTAAATGCTTTAAACATAGTTTAATGAGTGGTAAACTTTTACTCGCACTTCACGGGGGAGGGCGGGTAAAACTTTACCACTTTTACATCGTCGAAAAAAACGGTAAAAAATTATTTTCAGCCTAATTTTCTTCCTGAATGTTAAATTTTGGTATGTTTTTATTAGTATGAAGCATTTACATCACCCATTTTCATAAATATTCAGGCCTTTAGCACGTTTTGGAAAAAAGGATTTTTGATGCCATGTATTATGTTTTGCAATCGAATTAATTTTTTTAACCTGTAGCAGTGTAAAATTTTTCTTAGTATAAAAACGTAATTTGAAGCAGAATAAACTAAAATTTTAGGGAAAAATACGAAACTCCCAAGTTTTTAAAGATTAGTTAGCTAAAATTGGTTGATTATTGACTGGTAAACTTTTACCCGGTATAGGCTATTTTCAACCACTTTTTCAAGGGCCCAAAAATAGTCTTAGCATATGGAATGAACCCTCAAAGTAATTGTACGAAATTTAGCCCCCGTTTTTAGCTTTCATATGACATGTGGCCCATTATTGTAGCTTTTGTACTTTTTGAGCTATGCCTGAAATTCCAAGTGGTAAATTTTTACCCGAAGCTCCCTTACTGCAGAATCAGAATGAAAATTCGTTTTTTCTTCCCTAGCCACATTAGTTATTCCAGTATACCTTTGTTCTCTTGGTCAGTACTTCGACGCCAATCATGATATTTGCTGTGCCGTTGTGACATTTGAGAACTAACAGTCGAGCAAATGGATGACTTAGGACGTGACATCAAAGTGATACACCGGACAGTTGACGTGAAAAAATGACATTTGTGTCTTCATCATCAACGGAATCCCCGGAAAAAAGATTTGCTTGCGAGTCCTGTACCAAAAAGTTTGGCACAAGAGGTGGACTAAACTCGCACAAAATAGTCCATTTGAATAGAAGAAACTTTAAGTGCCCAATGTGCGAATATGCGTCCAATTTCAAAAACAATCTCACGCACCACACTCGGACCCATACGAGAGAACGGCCGTACAAATGCCCAGAACCTCAATGTGATTCCACCTTTGCTCGTGCCCGGCATTTGAAGATGCATCAGCTCTGTGTCCACATGTCCAAGGGTGATGAAACTTTGTACAAATTCGAGTGTACAACTTGCTCCTATAAAACTCCACACAAAGGGAATCTCAAGCAGCACAGCAAAGTTCATGCCGAGGTCAACACTTTTTCTTGCGACCTCTGCCCCTACCAAGCCAGAAACAAAGCGTGGATCCAACGGCATGTTAACAAAGTTCATTCGACGACGGTCAAGTCCTTTCGGTGTCCACACCACCGATGTCAATATTCCTGCAAGTTTCAAAGTCATTTGACACAACACATGAACAAGCACCGAGATGTCAAGTCCTTTGTGTGCTCCTTTCCAAAATGCGAGTTCAAAACAAGGTGGAAGGAGAGTTTGTTCCATCACCTCAAGAAGCACAAGATTGCAGGAAAAGCAATTTTTACCAGCAATGGAAATGACCTTGCAGCTCCTCAGGAGGATCATCGAGGTCATGATGATGGAACTCTTGACCCCGATCAAAGTTCAAGTTGCTGTAACCGTCGAGGGAGGGTCGAGAAAAATCCGGACAGTTGGATAAGCCAATTTACTCACGTCCGGTGGTCTGTAGACTGGGGAAAAATCTGCGATCACATCTTGAAGCCGACTCCGACGCCGATTATTAAAATTGAAAATGTCGCTTGGTAGTTTAAAAAAAAAATAACGTTGTTCCACTCAATTATTTATAGAGTTAATTTTATGAGCATCAGCATTCTTGATAATAATTATTCAAGCCAAGTTTTTGAATCAAATTTAACCATACAAGACAATTGCCTGCTGCATAACCGAAAGAAAACGCGCTTTTGTCTCTTGACCAATCTCTATCATTTCATTCTCGCTTTGCTCTCTCCGTATTTAGACGCCAATCATGACATTTACGGTGTTACAGCAATGCCATATCATCAAGATTGAATGTCCACCATAGAGCATGACGGTCACAGCAAACAATACCATGAGTGGCGTCGGAATGCTTCAGACGGCAAAGTGACAATGAGATGGGCTGTCTTTCATTTTTACAGTTTTTTACATCTTTTTTGTACTCATAAGCATTTAAGCTTCAGTTGTCGTTGCAATTTTGTATTTTTTAGGTTAATTTTGAATTTCTTCATTTTTCCCATCTGTTATTTTGGCATTTGAAATTTGAATATTCTCTGTCATTGAATGTACCAGTTTCACATGTTGGTCAACATTATACACATATTTAGAGCTACATTGTTAAAAGCAAAGGGCGGAGGCTACAAACGGCACAAAATCCACGTTTTGGTACTAAAGGGTACAAAAACTGACAACAAGGAAAGCTCTTGGATTTGGTCCAATTATTTTTGGTAACACACGATGTACGCTTCATATCTCGTCTTGTCTACTACATCGTGTTTGTGGGCTTGCTTCAAGGTACCGAAATCGTGGCAAATGCACGATTCTGAAACTCATATTTTAATTCAACTAAAAAAGAAATATAGAGTTTTAACCCAAACTTAGTCAAAAAAAGTTCAACCAAAACCACAAATACGGCCATTAACCAAAAGTTTTTTTATAAAACAGATTTCAGTATTGATTTTTTCTTCAAGTTTTACCGTACAACAGGTTGAATTTGAAACTATTTTGAAAACATACCATTTATTGTGACCTGACCCAGCTCGTCATCATAATAGTTAATATTGTAAATCAAAATTGACTCTTATCTAACTTTCCCGATCAAAACCCAATAATGTCAATTAAATATCTCGCATGAAGAAGGAGATATGAAGCATGAACCACATGTCATTTTTGCAAGGATTAATTTACGTGAAAGCCCTCCGGTCCTGTTCTCAGAGTATAATATAAAAAAGTTTTCATTTTTCCAATAAGGGGCTGTCTTTTTAAGACGTCACACAAAAAGCATAGAAATCGCTATGGCTTATGCATGCTTTTATTAAAAGCGTACATATGTAAAAGTGTGACGTCTTAAAAAGACAGCCCCTTAACTTTTGTGGTACTAACTCTACTTAAATCCTACATACAAAATACAAAGGCTCCTGTATGTCATATGTGAAAAATTCATGTACATATCAATAAATTTTAAAAACTTGTGGTAAAAACTTCATAGCATAGAAAACAACAAAACTTTCTAACTAGATACTTACTTATAGTAACACATTAATGATACAGAATACGTACTTTATAATCTCAATTTCTTACACTACATTATACCAAAAGTTAAAGTTGTTTTTTGGAGTGATTTTAGCGAAAGAAACTATCTATATTATTATATTTAATATCTATAATTAACTATTTACAAGAGTTCGTTTTTTATATTCAAATAATATACTTCAAACTAAAGATAGAATAAAAGGGAAATTCAACCGTTGATTAACTTCAACTCGATTTATATACTACCTATCTTCAATACAATCTACAACAAATAAATTATTCGAGAGATATTTAATAATTTTAATAATACAACAAAAATAACAATATTATTATTATACACCAGTCCTATATATACATACACAAAATAAAATACGAAAGAAAGGAGGCCAAAATTCAAAATCAAAAATTTGTGAACGGATCTGTTATATTTCGTATTTGTTGAAAAAAGTGAAAGAGTAAAAGAGGGCATTTAACTGAGTTCATTTTATAGCAAAGAAAAAGAAAAATTCCCAACATAACTACTTTTAAATATAGTACACACTCATATATACACACATACATACACACACATAATATACTTGTACCTTCACAAAATAAGTATCACATAAATATTTATGTACATTACAAAACTCAAAAACCACAGCTAGTAGAAGACACACACACACATACACATATTGTTTGTCTCTTTTCCTCCGTATTTTTAACTTGATATACAACTCAATAACGACGATAACTTAATCAACCCTAATTCAGTAGTAAATATCTTTCAACCGAGCTCAATACAAAAAGTAAACTAAACATGATGGGTCAACAAATCGACGATGCTCAGGTTGAATGCCCACTTTGTATGGAGAACTTAGATATAGGTAAGTAAATACTACTTAAGTATAACGTGAAATAAGGGCCTTAAAATATATTATGCAAAACTTTTCATCTCATATATTCTTCGCCACGAAATTTGGGAATCCAGGGTTGTTTTTTTTTCTTGACACAAACATGGACATATGAGTATGGTTTTGTTTTTTATTCGTATGAACTTAGATGACCGGTCGTTTTTCCCCTGTACCTGTGGATATCAAGTAAGACTTTTAAGACACTTAATCTCATTTACTTTTCCCCATATTATATATATGTCTTACAACAAGTAAGTATGTATGAATGTAAATAACAACAAATATGGTGCTTTATGGTCAATGGTGTCAAAGTTATTGTTTTTATTTGTGTTTAACAATCATTGTATACATATGATGGTGATCATTATGTTTTATCGCTAACTTCCTTTATTTTCTCTTGTTTGGTTTTTTAAGACGGATGATTTTAAACGTATATTTGTTTTCATTCATTACACATATTTGATCAAACGTTAATGGTTAATGTGTAATGTCAAATAATGTAGCCATTTGTATGTACGTAGCTGTAGCTAGTAAACATACACATATCACATAGCAATATGTAGGAATTGACACCACGTAACTGTGCTGTGTACTGTCAAGCTTAAAATAACAGATATTAGACACATTCTTACAGTACTCTACTTGTTTTAGTACATAATAATGTAGAGAGAGAGAGAGAGAGAGAGAGAGAGAACAGTATTCAGTATTTGACAATGAAAATTTAAATGTTATGTACATTAGTACTTACAATTATACTACACCATAATGAATGTGATAAGTATAAAATATAATGGGCATAAAACGCTCAAAACTTTTTATAGCTCATTTAAACACTATATAGTTTTGAATAGTCTGTATTCTGTATCACGTCATTAGCTTAATTTCTCATTATGATGTCTCAAATTTCCATTTTCATGGTAAATAATTACTATTACTGATTAAAAAGTCCAATGTCCAATCATTTCATTTTTTTTTTGAGAAAGGAAATTCGATTTTAGTCAGAAATCCGACAATACGTTTTGAAACCAATGGAAACCAATTGACACATGTGGTAGAATAGAATTAGTTGCTCAATATGTTATTTGCACAAACTGTATGTACTTAATGTATGATGATTCTCACTCGCTAGTATTATATAGTATATATCTGAAGAACTTGAATGAAACCAAACGTACATATCTATCAATTCCCTAACACGCAGTTTGTAGTTTTTGTTCAAGTCCACACACACAGGGACAAAGAATAAGTATATTTATTGATTTTCAAATAAATATCCAGTCCTGAAAAATACGGTCAAATGAATGTGAACTGAAATCATTTCACTTTACACTTGGGAAATTAATCTGATGCGAAAAATTACCGTTACATATTTATAAGCTCCAAGTATTTTCTTCAATAATTAATGATTGTTGTAAATAAATGTGGGATTTGATAGTTCATAGTTCATATAATATAACGTAGCCAAATAGTAATGTAACCATTGTTTTCTTTTTAACTAATATAGATATGTCGTTTCTGTTGGCATCGAATTCGATTAAGGTAAAATATATTACTAAACGATTCATGAATATTTATTTACTTGCAAGAATATTACGTATGTTGCTTTATATTTTATAGTGATAGCACTAGCTGTAATCAATAAACACATTTTTTTTAAAAGAGAGGTTCTGTGGGCTTCAGTTTGACTTAAGGTTGATTCCTAATAGAAAAAGATGTTGAAGCACATAAGTCATATTATATGTAAAGGAATTTTTGCAAGGCATGCAATTTCTCAAAAGCCACAAGTTGAATTCTACCTTGCAGAACCCCTCTAATAATTAATAAGTTTCTTCTTCGTATGTCTGACACATATAACATGAATACTGAGTTGTAAACGTTAGTTGACATTTTATATAAATGTATTTCAAAAAGATATTAATGTTTTTTGTCTGTTTCCTTTTCAAAATAGTGAAAATGGTCTTTGTCCAGCCTGCAGAAAACCATATCCTGAGAATCCTGCAAATTTTAAACCATTATCTGTGGAGGAACTTCAAAAAATGAAAGCACAAAAGAGACAAAAAGATCAGATGAAAAAGCAAAAGACTGTGGATAACCGACGCCATTTGGGGGACCTTCGGTAAGTAATGAGTTGTATTTAATATTTGATTATGATAATGATGATGATGAGAGATGGACGAAATAAAGAAGGTTGCAATCTTTATGTACTATGATGTGTGTGTAATATGTATGAGGTTTATTTGATAACTTACTAAAAACTATAATAGCGATTGCTATGAAAATGATAGAATAATAAAATTATAATTGCAATTTTTTCCAACAGGGTTGTCCAAAAGAACTTGGTTTTTGTAGTTGGTATAGCTCAAAGAATAGCGGATCCGGAAATGCTCAAGAAGCCAGAGTATTTCGGGAAATTCGGGAAGATACAAAAAGTTGTCGTTAATCCTTGTCTACAGGTTGAATACTTTCTAATTTTTATGTACACACACATACATATATTAGTAATTAAATGTTTGCTGTATGAACAAATGCGACACATCATGGATTTTGCGGGTTATGTGTTTTAAATTAATGTTAGCTATACCCCGTTTAGCAATGTAGTTACAAAAACTACACTGCACATTGATTTGAGCCTTCATATTTTTAGGGCTCACCCCAATGAACAATGTAAACCTATGTTGTAGTTTTTGTGCGCCTCAAATAATCAATTGACACAAGCAGTACATATTAACCTTACATTGCCCATCGAATGGAGCCACATTGTATTTTATTTTTATGGTCATGGCAGTTAAATATGTACTTACATATTATGGATGGTTCATCTAATAAAAGTAATTTGGAACATTTTTGTAATAGGGGACATCCGCGGGGGCATACATAACCTATTTTAAGTCAGAAGATGCACTTAGAGCGATTCAATCGGTAAATAATGTACCATTTGACGGTCGAACTATAAAGGCCAGCTTAGGTACGTAATATTGGAAGCATTTATGAAATAAACTTTCTACCAAACACTACAACAAGATGTATTTTATGTCAAGAGTCAAGAAATAAAAACAAATAATGTACATATTATAATATGTATAACGTTATATCATAAATTCATAGCTATTATTTCACTCCTCTTTTCAGGAACGACTAAATATTGTTCACATTTTATGAGAAATCAATCTTGCCCTAAACCAGAATGTATGTACCTACATCAATGTAAGTACCCATGAAATTTTCCATTTTGTTTCCAATGCGCAAAAAAAAAGTTGTTATGATGTAATCCAGTCAAAACTTCAAATATTTTCAATCAATAATAACTAGTGTACTTTTTACCTATTACTTTATTTACGTGTACGATCTATTACATGATGATTTGTAACACAATTTTTACAATGTATAGATGGTGATGCAGAGGCAAGTTTTACTAAAGTAAGTACAACATAATTAGTAAATATTTTGCAGTAATTGTATTTTTATTCTAACCACAACTTGAGACGGTCAATATAGAATGTGTATGATAAAGTTTTAAAGTATAGAAGACGATGTAAGTTGTTAAAGTGTCTTTTTTATCCTTTGAGCATTCATACATGGCCATATTTTGTAATCATTCTTGTAGGAGGATATGCAATTAGGAAAACATCAAGAATACGAGAAAAAACTTATTGAAGATTTTGTACAGGCAGCTGGAGCTGTGTAAGTTACATGATTTGTTTAACAATAAATTTAACCACTATTTATGTTTATTTGTATGCCGCTGCATCGAATATTGAAATTTAATATGTATGAGTGTATCATATATGGACGTTTATCTTTTTACAATATCCGCAAAACTGTCAAGTGATTTTTATTTTTCCAGGCTGCAAACCAAACGCTAATGATTTTGATTTTTTTTTGTCATATTATGTTTAGGAATATTAAAAAACAGACTAAGCAACGCACTATATCGGGTGGTTCTTCTTCGGCGATTACACCTTCTAATAGTTATAAAGGTAAATTGAAGCATTTGAAAATAAAAACTATATGGTAAAACTATATGGTAAATCGTCAAACAATCAAAGGAATGTAAGAATGATAGTGTTACATGTCCGTTTTGTTTTTCAAATAGACGAGGGAATATCGAATGTAGAACCCGAACGGTATGAAGCAGCTGAGGAACCAAAGGAAGAGGAGGAAGATGGTGAAGAGGATGAAGACGAGGAAGAAGATGAGGAAGATTGTGAAGAGGAGGAGCAAGAAGAACAGGAACACGAAGAGTTATTAGCAGTAGAAGAATGTAGTAGCACAAATAACATACCAGATGATGACTTAGGTAATACTCTTTTATTGTAGTACAATTATTAATATGATCATTTCTTTCATTTTAGTACTAATCATGATAAACAGCGTTTGGGGAAAAGTATCCTTTGTATCGTGTCAAAACCTTTATATTTAACCAACAATATATTATTGAAACATTTTTTTGCAGGCTTCGATCCTTTTCATGAAACACAAAAAGCGTTTGAAGAACTAATTCAAGAAGAAAGTCAACGAGCTCACCATTATCCGACTACCACAAACTATACGCATCAATTAGCTCGTCATCATCCTGTTCATGGTCATCATCATCATCATCCGCAGCAGCAACTCCACACGTTACTCCATCATCATCATCACCATCATCCTTCTATCATCGCCGGCCCACATCAGAACCATCAGAATCATCAGCAACCTCCACAACAACCACAGCAACAACAACAACAACAACAGAATCATGGATCCAATGTTTATCCTTCGTTGTCTAGTAGTTCTGACGGCTGGTTTGAACCTAGGGATAATAGAAAAGATAGAACTTTACAGCCACCCCCTGGATTCAATAACCAACATCTTAATCAGCCCCAACAGCATCAGCACCTCCAACAACAGCAACAACAACAGCCACATCATCATCATATACTTCATCCACAATCTGCACAGAATTGGACATCTTCAAATCCTCTTAATCATCACAATCAGTATAAACCCACTCTTACATTAAAAGAAATGGATTGGATGTTAGATGACCCCGCAATTATTTTTAGCAGTAATCATTTACGACAACAACAAAAGTAAGACATTTTATATTTTACGTATCGTAACAAATGTGTGTTTATCACAGTTTAAAAGCTCATGTCATTAAATAGCATAATTCGATAGCCGACAGCAGACACAAATAAAGTGTAAAATTATTATGAATTACGAAGGAAATCTTGTATTATACAATTTAAGTACATGAAAGATTAAGACGATCCCGAATACGTACAAGGAAATGACCATATTTATTTCAGGCTTAAGCGAAAGGGTTTCTATCTGGAAATAGTATACAAAAACTATCCTTTTAAACTTGTCAGTTCAAAACCGTTACGTTTCTTAGTGTTGAATGTTTGGGAATTTTAATTTGACTCAAGATTAAACAATGTTGACATTTATTCGAGTTCAAATCCATGATTCATTGCAATATATCAGGTACATATATATATTTTACGGTCACATTTCGATTGCTCAGTTGCATTCAAAGAGCTATAGCTTTTCCCTGTGTTCAAAATTGGTCATTTTCATGTAACGTTAGCTGTTTACATAAACTTCGAATTTACCTTTATGTATATTATTCGGTAAAACGACATTACATCATAATATGCATCACAGAGAAAAAGGCAAATATATATATATTCGGTTTATTGTTTATTATTACTTACTTGGTCATAGGTATACAATAATTCCACTGTTCTAATATTTTCGTTGCATTATTTTTATATATAGCCTGGGACAGCAACCCGCACCTTCAGCCGGACCGCCAGGATTTAACCCACTAACCCAATTTCCAGCGATTAATGGTCATAATATTAAAACGCATCCACACTATTGAGTGTAACAATGAAGATAAGACATGTTAAAATAACCATACATTACATTATAATGATGATTGTTATTATTGATACCAGTATAATAATAATGACAAGTTACGATGTAATATATATACTATTGTGGAAATCGTACGAGTTGAAAGAGTTGAAGAATGAAAAAACGTCAACAACAAACTACTAATTCAAAAGATATAACAATGATGATAATATTATTACATATTATACTGATGGAATATATTGCAAGATGTATCTGTATACATATATATATTATACATGTACATATTTATGAATTTATATGTGTATGTATAATATATAAATATATAAGTAAATGATGAGGGAGAGAGAATATGAATTCAAAGGATACACACACATACACACATTTGGAATTACAATAAAACTCAATTTTAATTCATTATTTAAAAAATGAGATTTCAAAAATATGTTATTATTATGTTCAGCATCAATTCCAACATGTTACAAAATGCTCTTGATTATATCATGCACAAGTATAACAGGTATGAGTAATATGAGTCATGAATTTTTGCCCATAAATTGATTTGATAAAAGGTTGCATTTAAAAAAATGTTTTTATCCTATAATATAAAAAAATTATCCAGAACTATCAGAGAAAGTCATCATGGTATATATTTACGTTGTCAAAAATTATTTTAATTTAATTTATATGTTTTTTTTTTTAAATTTCATGTGTGCATATAATCATGTGGAATGTTAAAGGAGAAGCATGCAACCTACATAATGCAACTCAGACCGTAAACCGAAATCGAGGACACTTTGTACTTAAATATGCTATGGTATGGATTGTATTTTTTGGACAGTTGCAAAAATAAAGGTATTTCTACTATTATTTATTATTATGGTATGAAAAAAAAGCGTTGCATAATATACAATACGAAAAAAAAATTAAATTCTGATGGGAAAAAACTAAAGTTAAATTCTATCAGATTATGTATAAGATCTCTTTTTGCACAGCATAATATATAATGATATGTATAATGACAGTTGTTATTATTATGTAACGTTTATAAGTTTTGTTTTATTCCTTTATATCCTTCTAGCTTTGAACATAATATGACTTTAATTTAACAGGGATTTCTTCACATTATACTTTTTTTTGCAATGGATAGAAGTTACTGTATAGTATAATACATAGTAATTATATTCTTGTAGTGGATATTATCGTTATTAAGAGTAATAATAATATTTAAACAATTATTCTTGAATGCTTGACTACGAACGTGTACGCGAAACACATTTACATTTAGTGATTATTACATACTCTTTATTTGAGGAAGTTGAAAAGTTTCTTTGATACCTGTGCAACAAAACAGACAAGAAAAGAATAGGCGAAATAATTAGTTCAACCATGTAATATGTATAATCATTTCGATGGAATGATACTTTACTTAAAAGGCTAACACCAATACCAACTCTAACAAAATTGTAATGCTTTTGCTCGTTTTGGAGAAAAGAGAAAAGACATCCGTTCTTCTTTTCTGTACTCTAAACATATTTTATGGATATAAGCATGCTTAAAAAGTAATATTTTTAGCTTACACAGTGATCCACACAATGCATTGCGTCAATCACTTCTTCCATGCATGTTTCAGCTGTTTTGGTTCGTGAGTTGACCCGATCATTACATGTTTGTAACTTTTCAAGGAATCCTGCACAATGGGCTGATTCTCGACATTTTTCTCTTAGCTTCTCCTGAGGATCCTATAATATGAGTATGTTTTAAAGAATTTAATACAGGGAATACATTATGTTGTCCTTATTATAAGTACTTAACATATATTATACAAAACTTAATAGTTACTTGAAGTATTTCAATTTTTAACAGGCACTACACAACTTTTGATGTTATTAAAAAAATACAACATGTACGCCTATAGGCGAGACCAAATGTTTTGAAAAAGTACTTTTATGGATAAATTACTAAAAATATTATCAATTCAACATGTAATAAGATGTTGACTTCATATTGCCAAGGTTCAAAAACATAACATCATAATGATATTGTTAGCAACTAATAATCAATAATGACTGTTGTTGTTTTAAATTTTGAACAAAAATTAAAACAAAAACAAAAGTTTAATCAAGTTTCATACCACCATTTCCCCTTCCTCTTCTTCGGCTGCGGTTGTGTTACAAACAGCTTTATCTTCAGCCATTTTACAAGTATTAAATTACAAACAATTCACCCCAAGGAACGAAATGTATCCTTAACTTCGGGAGAAGGTCGAAGAAAAAGTCGAAAAACGGACTAGTTTTTTTACAATTTTAATTTTCAAATAATGGTCCGAATCCGACGAAATTTGTGGAATAGTAAAACTTAAATTTTCCCTGTATTCGGCTATTTTTTAGTTTATTTATCCGCGCGATGTCAGGCCCGTTGCTAGTCTAAAGCACAAAATTAAGTGTACACTGTATAACATACATAATAATAAAATACTGTTGAGATTATTTGACAAGTAGTAGACAAAGTACACTTATAATCGTTGGATCAAGCACTGGTAAGTACATTTTTCAGTAATCATTATTATTTATTATTATTTATAAGTACCAAATAATGTTAAATGTTTTCCAATTAAAACAGCGTGTCAGGCAACAACCATAAAACAATATCATACAATTATGCGTTTAGCCTTGCTGAAACTTAGGAATAAAAATATGTAATATGTAGGTATTTACTTAAGACATTAAATATTAAATATACTTAAAGGCCGACAAATAATATTTCGGCCTTTAATGTCGAGAAAGTACGTAAGAGTTGTAAGCATAAAAACCTTCACTTATTTTTGAAATGCAGTAATCTGGGACTAATATAAACTGAAACAAGAAATAAGTACCTTTATTAGTATTCAATCTTATATTCAATCACGTTTTTTCTGTTTGTAATGTGTTATGTAGGTTAGTAACTAGCTATGTATCGGAGTTGTCAAGTTTATGCATGCATTTTAATTACGGATTTGTGTAAATTAAAATTGTTAAACTACAAACGTTCTAATGTTCAATCCATACATTCATTTCATACTTAAACCGACTTCAATGTCAATACTTAAGTATTAAGTATTTTGAGCATCCATAATCAAAATACATATACTTACATGACATAGTCCATTATTGTCCTTTATGAGCTAAACTATTTTATCGCAGAGGACAGTATTTTAATTGCGTTATTAGGTGTTATGATTATGTATGCAGTGTCTAGTAAGAGTACTTCAATGTTCTCTATAATATGAATTTCAGGATGACGGTGTCAACGATGAATGTTGTTGGGTTGTGCACACACGTCAAAAAATGACATCCTGTCTCATATGATAAAGAACTCACTAGTCCGATCCTATCCAAGGTCCAGCTGCTAGCTGAGCTGAAAAGCCGATGCTATTTGACATTCGTCCTCCCGGTAAGTTTTTACAAAGAATCTTCAATTTCTCTATAATAAATATATATTTTTTCCTAATAAATTTATTATTAAGCCTAAATCATAAATTACTAATCTTATTAATCAGTTA
>JAQIVE010004602.1:0-14277 GCA_034698285.1 Sminthurinus bimaculatus | reverse complement strand
TGACCTGTGGGGACCTCTAAACCTCAACCGATCGGGATGAAATTTTCAGGGTAATTTTTCTGAACCCAAAGGACTGATATGACGGCCTAAAGGCTTTAAATTTACTACTTTGTTATTAAAATGGCGTCATCTAATGTACATACGTATGTACGTACTTTGCCTGGGTACATACTATGCTCCTTGTACTTTTGTCTATACAGTTGACTTTTCAAGTATCTTTCCCTTTTATCCATCGATTTTTTACGTTTGGAAATACTTGTACATTGTACACACTGCACATCATAACTTCACATAACAATAATGGTACAGATCATTCAATAAAATGAAGACATTCGAACACATTGACAAGAGTATTTCCAAACAGCGATATCGATACAAACACAATTTCTATTTCCATCGGATTGGATAAACTTATACATACGTGTGTGTGTGTGTGTTTGTGGATTGTGGAGGAGAACAAAGATGTTCCAATTACGAGATTCATTAATTCTCCTGTACAAAAGAATGAAATGTATAATGAAAGGGACGAGACGAAGACAAAAGAATAGACTGATAGGATTTTAATCATTGTCAAATTCAAAGTCCAAGTCCAACTTTCATGGTCATCAGAGTCAGAGTCAGAATGCAAAATAAAAACAATGCATACAAAATATTAGTACAATGCAACGTCAAATTGATGCACTGTCGAACGAAATCCCGCAGATAAAACTTCAAAAAATAGTTACATGCATATTAGCATTAGCTTGTCGCGATTCATCAGGTTTGTTTACGATTCAGGACCGCATGGGCTAAAACTTTCCCTTTTTAGATGTAAAAAACATGACTTGAGCGATTTTTTTAAGGCTTCAATGTCATTCAAGGCTAGAGACTCAAAGTTGGGACTTCGGAAACATGTAAAACTTGTAGAAAATCTACATGCCATTCCCTTGTAAAGGGCGTAGAGAAGTTCTCCGAAAAATTCTCATGGGGTAACAATTTTTCAGGCTGCTTTTCCTTTAAATTTTTAATGTACTGGTCGCCTCTGGTAGCTTCTAAACCTACTTGTCAAAAATTTTCAGAAACTTAATAATGCTTTGTATTTAAAATAGACACTTTTTAGTTCTTGGAGTCCTGAATTGCAAAAGAGTTGACATATTGCAACGGGCTACTTTATATCTGTGCGTACAGGACAGCGCAGCGTGTGCAATGTCAATAACCCACCGACTGTGAGAATAATGGACAATTTTCTGTCCTCTGTTGTGTGATCTATGTAGGTGTGCATTTTTACGCCATCATGTTTTTTCCCGTAGTGCACAAGTAAATACATGTATCTTTATAGCAGAAAGTTATGCATAATATCGAAAAGTTTGTGCTAATCATTGTATGTATTTCAGAATAGATCTATAGAATCTGTATATATTATAAAAAAAAATTCTCTTTATTGAACTCCTGGGATAAGATGTGAGAGAAGCGGAGTTGGCCCACACTTTCGGATTACTATAGTGCCAAATGGCCAAAATTCGTGTTGGCGATTTCGTGTTAGTGTAATTCTCAAAATTGGCGTTCTACGCTGTTCTTGCTTTAAATTTTTAAAGAACTGGTCGATTCCGGTAACTTCTAAACATATTTGCAAAACATTTTACCCACATAACAATGCTCTCTGCTGTCTGCAGTGAATTGAAAATATTGCACATTACCCCAACTGCACTTTTTATTATTAACGCTGTTAAAAATAACATGATATTTTAAGTCAACAGCAAAAATTAATCGGGCCAACTTTTGTCAAGATCAGCTGTCAGTTGAATTCTTATTGAAAAAAGAGTTGATATTATCAAGGATTTAAATCAGATAGTTGACGTTCATAATTCATACTAAAATTTGCGAGAAAGTTACCGTTGATACCAAATATTTTGTACTAGAGGATTCGCGACGAAAAATATGATGAACTGCCAACCTGTAGAAACGACAATTACAAGAGAAATGCTGAGGGAAATAAAGGGAAACGATGTTTTATATTTTCTGTGTTCTCCCCGACTCGGTTTCTCTTCGTTGTGTTGATGTTCATGCGCGTCGTGAAGTTCACTTTTTTGCTTGCATATCTTGACTCTCTTCGTCATTCTTTTTCTCCTTGTTGTTCTTCCTCAAGAGAAATATACAAACAAATGTAATAATACGTAGGAGAGAGAAATTTGGATTCTATTGTAGGCATGTAGTAATAATAATAATATTCCACTACAGTGTGGCGATTTTGATGTTACTATTATTGTTGCTGTTGTTTGCGAGATTGAAATTTCCCTTTGTCTCTATTTCTTTTTCTCCTGAGGTTTGTGTCCACGTTGCCTGCAAAAAACGATCTTGAGGAACGAGACGAAAATGAATCACACAGTTCACGGCCAATCTTCGCTCCTATAAATCTCGGTGTGATTCTGTGTACACTGAAAAAAAACAGACAGGACAAGTGCCAACAGAAAAGCTTGCTCAAACAAATGATATGCACGAAAAATCCCAGTTGGCCCTGGCGACTGTGGCCCGTCGCTACATATCGTTCTCCCTTTCTCCCCTTTCCCTACTTTGTGTGTAGCTTGAGTCGTAAAATTGCATGACGATTTCTGATTCCAGTATTTCATTTTGCTTCGTTTCCAGGAAATTAAATTTATGTCTGATTTCATTCTATTTCATATTCAATTGCTTCCCATTTGCCTCGACTATCATTTTTCATTCTTTTCTTGCATTATGAAGCTATGTACAATGTACATGTGTTCAAGTAATACTTGAACATCTTGGAAATACCGTAAAAATGCTTTCTGATTCAAGGAGTCAAGGGAACCAGCCTTTACATAAAACTTATATCAGTTGATTTTTCAATTCTTATTGCACACTGTTCATTGTTTTACAAAAAAGGTCGCCAATTTTCTTAAAATATTGGAATAAATCCCAAAATAAAATTAAGGTTTTAAAGAAAACTTTTGAGCGTATGGAAAATATTATAAGACCAATACTGCTTTAAGGTGTAGTTTTCGTTCAATTTTTATAAATACGTATCTAGATGACAGTTGTTTTATAGTCTTGGTTTTATCAAATAAATCAAAGTCAACATCAACAACGTATGTACAATAACTATTTGGAATCTTCCTCTCTGAGGTCAATCACACTGGCCACTGACGATGGGCAGAAGACTAGAATTCATGTTGACATCATATCTTTATCACAATTATATAGTAAAAAGGACTGTCAATATTATCATTTAAGAGTTTCTTATCTCCCATCTTGATTCGTTGTGTACATTTCAGATCGACATGTTACAACGACAATTAGATACGACCAAAAATAAAAATTAAAATGACACTACCAGTTTAAGATATGTATTTATTATTTATCGTACCATCGTTTCATAATTCGTATAGCAATAAAAGAAATATGTAGCTGTAGTAATAATACTTTAATTTTTTATGTACACTGTTAACAGCTGTGAGCTTTGAACGTTTTATTCACTTTCGTTTTTCTTTCGTAATAATAATTCCGGCTTTTTTGCATTGTTTCCATCCTGTCATTATCACTTATGTATTATTGTCGTTATATTGTGTGATGGAGAAGAGAAACTGGTCTCGTCCGCGTGTGCGATGCGATAATAGTTACAATCAAATATTTATGTATGCATTGGTACAATGATATCATATTGTAGTTGCTGTTTTTATCATTTGTGATTCATACAGGTTATAGAGTAAAGCGGCGTTGTACATTTTCCTTTAAAATTGCGTGCAAAATTCACTTGATTTCTCTGCAGGATAAAAAATATTCAGTTCATTTTTGGTGCGGAAATCGCCGTGATACTGTAAACATTAGAAAACAGTGATACTTCCAACTATGTACTGTCAATGGGACTAGCTCAGCAAGCTGATCTGCAATTCATTTCGTGTAATATTGCATACGATGTTAAATTTTATTTATTTAGCATTACATTTGAAACTCTAATTGGGTTATACTCGTGAGCAAGTGACGACGAAACGATTTATCAGTTCAAAAAAGATAAAAATAGTAAATACACATGCCATTAGATTAACACAGAATTCCGTAGAATACCTATATATATACATGAGTAATTTGTACATATGGGTTATCGATTAGCAAAATTTTCCGGGGAAAATTAATGTGGACGTGTGTGATATGTGATATCATAGTTTTCATTTTAGCCATATTTTGTATTACGTATTACGTCTCTGTCACTTTTTCCGTAGGATAGTAGATAGAATATTGGCCTGAATCGGACTGGGGAAACGGAAATGACCAAAAAGGATGCGGAAGCGCAAAAACAGGGTTCAAAACTGAAGACAAAGTTATGTTAGAAGGATCATAGAAGGGCTACATATTACACATATAGATACTGTTACAAAAAAATATCTGCAATCAACATGGGAAATAGATTAAGCTTTTTTGTTCCGACTCCAAACTCGGAACAAAAAGGAAGAGAACTTGAGAGATAAAAAATATGACAGGCTACAAATTTTTTAAGATTCTTCTTTCAGCAGATAATGTAATTACATCTTATCTTTATGTTTATGTAAAATGGAACATTTGAATTTCAATATGAATACAAATAAATACTTACGAGCACAACTCTATGCAATATGTGGATATGAATATGACAAGAGACAGCATGAATATTAACGTTCCTTTGAAATTTGAACAGTGACGTTGCTTAGGCTGGAGGGAATGTTCCGTTTCATAAGGCTGAGATTGAAAATGCAAACACATAAGAATGCGACTTTAAACCCAAATTCAAATATGCAGGCAAGCAGTCGCACTAAAGGCAAGTATGTATTTTCAAACGCAGGGAAATATTATGTACATTTGTGTTATTGCAAGTTTTAAATCGCAAGATATAACCTGGCATAATCTGTGCCTACACTTTTACATATTTGCACAAACAGAAAATTCATAACACGTTTCCCTCTCATCAGACATATAATATACATACATGCAAGTATAATATTTGTTCATTATGTATATTTACATACAAATGCGTATAGTACATAACAACTGCACGTACCCACATAACTACACAGTATAAGATATTACACACACACATATATACACAATATAATTCTGTGTACATTATTGCCATTCTATGTAACTGTACTGCATACACACAGTTATTTGTACAATGGAGGAGAGAAAGAGAGAGAGAGAGAGAGAGACAGAGAGAAACAGGATTTGTGCTTGTTGAAAGTGAAATGATTTCCCTTCAAGTGGATTTCACCCACTGAACTGCTGCTGTAATATTATGCTGGTTGGTGCATGTACTATGCAGCTAATACATGGAATGGACGGAGATATGCGAATGTGAGTCGTATATATTGAATATATTATGTACATTGGATACATTAGATTTATACGTGTGACTTGTGATATTTGATGCGAAATGGAAATACCAATGAACAAAGAAGGAGGAGGAGGAGACGAAAAAGAAGAGAGAACAGTCAGAGTGGAGCCTCTAGATCAAAGACCACAGGCGACAAACATTCTATGCACTGTGCTATAATATCTACATGCGTATGTATATAATGATAATACGAAGAAACATGTAATCCATAATCTGTGTGCACACGTATATCTTATATATTGTATGTGGATGGAGTTGGAGTTATACCAATCTTTTCTGTAAGCCAACCTGCATCATAGCGTAATCCTCAAGAAGGAGAAGGAAAAGAAGGCAGGAAGGAAGGAAGGAAGTTATTCAAATTGCCAAATTACAACCTCGCAAATAATCTGCGGCTGTTGTGGTGGTGATGCGATGCTTTCCCAAACAACTGCTTTAGATATATACAATATGTATAATATAATATGCAAGGCATGTATACCGAGTTGCTATTATTACCACAGTTTGAGAAATTACCCGGACATATTTGTCGTATATCCGTCTCCAGATTCATGTTGTCGTCCTACATAGAGCAGTTATAGTTTGTGTACAATGTACAAGTATTGATTCAAATAACTGAGGCAATGTAAATGTACTCGAGGAAATTGAGTTTTGGAGCGACTTAATTTGATTTCCTCAATCCAGTTCCAATTCCAATTACAAATCTCTATGCAGATACAGAATGAATACAGAGTAGTAGCGAAGTAGAGAGACCAAGGACTTACAAGTTGTATGAAAACAGAACAACTGTCAATGGACCGCGAATAACTATTCCCGGTATTTTATTATAATCATGTATTTTCCTTTCCAATTTTAATTCGAATTCGCCATCAAATGAAGCTCAACGCGATAACGAAACGGACGAGTACGCAAAATTTGATAAAGAGAGGAGAGAGAGAGAAAGATTTTTATCGTTTGTATACTTATAAGTACAAAGTTTATACATATATATATAATCGTGTATATGTAATCGAAAATTGAATTGGTTAAAAACGAATATGGTATTTGAACTTGCCCTTTGCCCTCCTCCTCAACTCAAAATCAAAATCAACGGCATCATCATCATCATCATGACTAATAAAATACAGAAAGAGCTACAGAGAAACAGCACTACATTGGGAACGTGTCCCAGCCCCAAAAGTCCAAGAAGGAAGAAAAAAGAAGGAAAAGAAATCGTAATAGGTGTAACCGTAACGACTGAGGATCGAGTCAAGTAATGTTTTCTTCATTTCTTGTGAGTAAATGTACATATATGCATGTATGTATTCCTATTTACGTTTTTATCACAGTCTCTTATTCAAACTGTATGTATGTAGTTGGTGATACTTTCGATTACCTGTAGTTGCATGTAGTCTACACTGTATTTTTATATGTAGATGGATACACAGGGCAGCAAGAAGGTAAGTAGACAGATAGAGATTGAGCAGAGTGAATATTATGCACTTTCGCACTTATTGATTTTGTGACAGGAAGGTAGAGCCATTTCTTCCTCTGCTCTTCCATTCTGTTTACTTATATTGCACACAAAATGTTTCTCTTTCCTTTCTGCCACAGTGAGTGTACATGTATATCATATTCCCTTACTACTACTTTGTTACATCTCCAAAATATCATACAAATTGAAAGTTTACTTAAGAGTCGATTCCCGTGCGAGAGGATTGACTATTAGGTGAGTGATACGGTGGCAGTTGGAAATCATATTATGATATACGTTTCTATCAAGCCTTAAGTGTGCTTGTAAATGGATGGATGTTTGAAGAAGATTTCTTTCCTGTATCTATTAAATATTATATTCATATTATTTGTTACTTTGTAGTGTCATTGTAATTGTCGGTGACATCAAGATCTGATTTCGAAAAATTGAGTTTACGAGATTATTGATTATGAAGTAGGACTGGGCATTGTGCATTTATTTGCACTCCAAGCTTCTCAATTATACCACTAAAAATGCCCTGAAATTCCCGTTTTATATGTATAAGATTTTGGCTTTTAACAAGGCTTTAATCTTCAATGAAGGTAATTTTGTCACTGGAACATTTATAGCAGCGTACATATATTCATTAGCAGGTCATGACCTGATTAGGCCGCATGTAATAGGGCCAAATATGAACGTATTATAGGGTAGGTACGTACTATAAGGTAGGCGTAATATCTGTATATATATAGATATGCATCTATTTATGTGTCTCCAAAACTAGTTCCAACAATTATTGACAACCTTATTGTTTAACTCTTACCTCAGATTGTCAATATTACACCTTTTGTATTGTATAAGCGGCACTGCCTCTGTTTTCTCTATAAGGGACACGGCTGAATCACTACAGCTTTTACACTATAGTGATTGTCTACTGTCAGCAGCACACATGTTGTACTGGAATTGAAGCGTTCGTAACAAAAATCGAAACATTTTCCCTTCTCTGTCTGTCTGCTACAATGAAATAGGTCTGGCTCTGGATGTGTGACACATTTAACACTTGAGGCAGTTTCTTACCTACTTCCACACTTTACCTTTATTCTTATTAGCAGTAAACTTTCATATGGTCACGGGACCAGTTAAAATGTATACATGCATTTTAAATACGTACAAAAACTACAAAACACGTGTATACCTGTGTACAAAATATCTTTTGCATGTGATTGATTTTCTATTGCTTTTGTTGGTTCCGGGATTCCAGAATCGATAACTTTTCCAGCTCCTACTTACACCTTGTTAGTTACAACCATAATCATGCGGTACATTTTGTATGCATACATTATGTACCCATGTACATTAATGTGTAACTTTTCTCCAGCAGTAAGATCTTGTCAATCGATTGTCATTGGTCACATGTCACATGATATCACATGTGGATTTCCGATTCTTCCCTTTAATTTGGTTAATAGACAGCTGATTTGAATTATGGGGTGGCCATATTAGCATTAAAGGGCCAGATTATGTGTGTTATATCATTATTACTTAAGATTTATCCGTTTCACTTTCTTTTGTTCCTCTCCCTTTCCTTATGCTGATTCCCTTGTTGACTTTCGAAAAAACCTTATTGCAATGATACTGGGAATAATTGGAAATTCAAGCATTATATTATATACGCTGTGAATATTATTTTCAACCTCAATATTTCATTTGGAGAGGCAGAGGGGAGTGCAAGAGGCATCAAATATTATATTAATTGAAGTTAATATCAAATTGTGTTGATGGTAATCATAATATCATGATGCTTATGATTATGATGATGAGCATCACTGATCAACGACACGAAGAACAAGAAGAGAGGGTATAAACAAGGCTCAGACATGGCATAATACAGAAGACAGATAATGCATAAATGTACATACACCTATAGTATACTCATAAGAGTTTGGCTGGCAGAGATACATACACTCTTCCATTTTGCACATATGTACATGGGTACATACTTACATACATGTGCAATATGCGTAATGGAAAATAAAAACGAGAAGAAGAAAAAGAAAACGCGTGTGTAAAAACATGAGCATCAACTATTAGACGCGTTATTCGATCTGCGATTCGAGAGTAGGTAGTTGTTTTTTATTTTCTTGAAAAGTGAGCAAGAAAAAGTCTGTTCTTTCACTTATTATAAAATACAAGGCTATTACATGATATTATTATATATTATGGCCAAAGAGGAATAAAAAATAAATGAAGTGTGAGCAGCTATCGTACGCTAGACTTTCACATTCAACGATGAACTTTGCCCCTTTTAAGAGAGGCAGAGAGAGAGAGACTCTAGCAAAAGAAGATTTATGTTTACAAATATGTATTACTAAATAAACCATAAACCACAATGCACCCAATTTAATGCTGCAATAGACGATAAAAATTGCAGTGTAGAAAAATTCCCTCGATATGATCAGTTTTCCCTGTTTGTTTTTTGTTCTCAATATTACATGCGCTACGTACACGCGTTGACAGTTGCAAATTTTGAGCAGTTTTTTCAACTCGAGTCAATGAGAGACAAGAAAGCAGATGTTATACAGAAGGCTCGGGAACGATGTTTTTTCTTGGAGTGCATTACAATTTTCCTGTAAAAATGCCCATGTTCCTCTAATGAATTATAAGATATTTATTAAGTGCATGATGACAAAACTAAAACGTCCAGCCTGCTTTGTCATAAAGGAAGAATCAACAATAACTTGTAATTTATAAATACATCATACATAATACAAATACAGATATTTACGTACATGTTGTTACTTGCCATGTTTTTTAATATTATGTGTCATGTCAGTCTTATTGAGAATAATGATGAACAATGTATGTATGTACGTTTTCGTAAACGGCATAATGTATTACAGATATATGCAAAAAGTAGAGATTGAGTTGAATTCAACTGAATTGAATTAAAATAAGTGACCCTCGAAGAGAAAACGAGAAGATATATGTAGTATGACTAAACAAACGTTGGTGGAGATCGACAGCCAGAGAGAAAGAAAAAAGACAGAGAGAGAGAGAGAGAGAGAGGAGCTGGTCAGCTCATGATGATTACTTAAGATGTTTACATGCAATAATAAGTTGTTAGTCGCGTCATCCCCTTTTCATTTTGAATATTTTGTCTACATGGACATACACACACACATTTTGAACTCTCATCATATTCGTCCATTGTGCTTGAACGAAAAAGCTTCTCTCATTTGTTATGATATGACTTTCGAATTTCACATCATCTCCCCCCCCCTCTCTCTCTCTCTCTTTCTCTCCATCTGAATTTTATTTGCTTATTATTTCACTTGATTTGTGATAAGAGGAAAGAGCAAAGATGGATAAAATATATAATATTATTATACAGAGCCTCACCTAACGTTTTCTATGATCTCATATGAAAGATTTTCACTATGTATTGCTGTGTATAGGGGATGCTCCTTTCCTGCGTGTGTAACCGTAGATACATACGTACACATGTGTATGCAGCATGCATGTACATTGTACATATGTGAATGCCTATGTCACGTCCGTGGCAATGCGAATGCAGTTATGTTATATATTATTATTATCTTATATTACGATGGACGGTTAACAGTGAACATGATGATCAATTAGATAGCAACTTCTTTGGCTTTGGCACACCACACACACACACACACATGTACAATCTTCATGGATAGATATGTAACATTCAGACCTATTATATATTATTATTTATTATTATATGCATGTATTATATGCATTTACAATTACTGTGGCCGACCACTGTAGCACTCTATGTATGTACATGAGAAATATGCTGTTTTCTAATAGCGAAGGTTGAGCTTTTGCTTTATTTCATTATCATTATCATGACCATCGCCATGATGATGATCATGTCATTATATGTTCGTGTATTGAGCTTTTGGTTGCTGACTGTTGAACTCTTTATGTTTCTTACATCTTCTCCTGAATGTTTGCGAAAAGCGAAATAATGAGGATAATTAATTGTTATGTTACTCTTCGATACATTCGTTCGATAGCTTAGTGTTTGGCTTTACTTTCAGATTTTGAGTGAGCCATCCCCATGCCAAATGGTCGTCGATGCTTTGCTGTCGTCGTGATGTAGCCAATGGAAGAAATCTGAGAGAACAACAAAAACAAACAGCACATGCTATGTATTGAGTGGAAATCAATATCATAATGCATGAAAGTGATAACATTACAGGTAGCATAACATGCAGAATCGTAAGTGTACAACTATATTATGTATTAAAAAGTAGTAAAAGTAAACGCAAACTTACACGCAACAAGAAAAAAACGGTAGTGGACAGTAAAATGGACAGGGTTAAATAATTGGTATACGTAATAACTAATTTGCTGTAACATTATTATAATATCAATCATTTAAAAAGACAAAAGAGCCATGTCAAACAGTTCTTTTACGTTTTCCATTTGTTTAGTTTTTTGCACTCTGTAAGTATGTACTTGAGAGCTTTTAACCTTTATACTTTATATATATATTACACTAATACGTGCTCATTGCTCATTTTCTTCCTGCTTTTTCCAATCCAAAGGGAAAATATAATAACAAAGGCGATATAGAAACTATTCAAATAATTGAAAAATCATGCGAATTTCACTTTCTTTAAAGTTCTTCAATATCCATCAATGTATAGACACATAATGTATACATGGATGCACAAAAGCTAAATGCATTTTTGTCCTTTCTGCTTAAGTTCATCAGGTATTTAACTTTGATTTTAAAGTTGCGAGTTTCCTTTTATTGTTTTTCTTCTCCATTTGTTTCCTTTTCGTAATATGAAACTGCATGTATGTATACACATTTACAAAAGTATATATATATTTGTATAATATACAAGTATACATGTTATACATACATAAAGCAGCCAGACAAAAGTTTTTGTGATATATATATTTAGACTTGCATGTGTACAGTTTGTTTTTTATTGTTTTTTATCGTTTGAGGTAATCTGAAATGCACAAAAGTAATTTGTATCGTATCATATGGCTTCGTATTATCGCTTGTAGTTCTCCAATTAAATTTCTACAGGATTACGACTGTATAATCTGTATAATTTTGTTCTTGTTGAACGTTGTTGTTAATTGTAACGATAACTTGCAAAAAAGTGTGTGTGTATTACATCTATTATGTGAAAACGTGTTGTTTTCAGTAAATAAAAGGTAACACAGAGGAGGTGAAACACAAGTACATTATACATGGAGAGTACACATTACACATATTATACACATGTTACAGTTTCAAACGTTCGTTACTCCAACTTCTCTGTTGTAAACCAAACCAAAAGTACATACATAATAATAATTACCGCTGATGGGAGTGCTACTGTTACTTTTAGATTTTTACAGCAAGTATCTAACTTGCCAACTTGTGAATCGCAAACTATCCCATATATGTACACTGTACAATTTGAAAGGAATATTGTACATTGTATCGGTGTGTATACAGATACATACTAGACTTTGAAGTGTTTTCCCTTAAACACAGTCTAGTGTTAGTTATAAAAGAGCACACTTTTCATTTCTGTCTTTGTTTTACGAGCTTAACCCCGTTTTCTTTTTTTGTGTTTAGCTAGCTAGCTATTTATTTATTTATTTAGCTTGTTAGCTAGTTAGTTGGGAATCACGTAATGAACTTCCCATGCATGTATATATACACAGAAGTATAGACCCAGCCAGTAGCAAAACCCAAGTTTTTGTGTACAAAGAAAATTTGCAGCTTACACCTACAACAATGCACCACTTGGTGAGATCGGTTTGAAGTATGTATAACTAAATGTACAATCCACAATTTGTACATTGTCCCTAAAATACATAGAGTCTAATACATGTATGCGGTGCTTATTACATCCATGTCAATAATGTCATAATGTAAATATATGTAATAGCATGTAATGTTAATGACGATAACAATTATTGTAGATACAAAGAATTAACTTATTGTTGCGGACAATTTTAAAATTTCGTCATAACATGACATCGCAGGACAATATTTAAACTGGCAGTGTATTGTTATAAAATTGTCCCAGCTCATTTTAATAAAGTTGACTGTACGATTTACGCAATGAACACACATACACAATGTACAGTGTAATTATGATGCCCATGGAGCTATGTTATGACTCTGGCTATCAATATGTACTTTTACCATTTCTATTCTTTTTAGTGTGCATAACATATAGTGTAGGTAAATATATAAACTGTAATTTTGCAACTCTCGATTTTTACTTCCCAACTGCACCCTACTCTCGTAATACATAATAGTTAAATAAAATAACAATGCGACAAATTCAGCGGATCTATTTTATTTGTTAGCTTATTACCTAATAAGTACGGTTTTGTCCATTCAAAAAAAGCAGTTATAGATAGCGTTTTCGACTTTAATATTTACTTATTTTAGAGTTTAAAAAGCTCCCTAAAAATTTGCATCCGGTACTGATTAAACGGTTAATGGGGTGAAATTAAATCAAAGGAATTTATCACCTTAGACTTTCCAAATTTTAGTATAATATTATGCTGAGGGATAAAAATACAAGTTTTGAATTATTTACATGTATTTACAAATACAGACATTCAACTTTAGATTGCCTACTGTATAAGGAAAGGGAAAAACAAGGGCAAGGACATTTTCTGATTCGCATGTCCAAATATAATTTGGATTTGACTGTGTCTGTGGTACGCAAATTTTTGCATGCACATACATATGATGGTCTTATGATATAGCTGAAGAAAATGAAGGAGGAAGAAATAATGCGATGAAAATAATATGCAAAATGGAAGCTCTTGATTTTATTTCGTGCATATGAAATGTCATCCGAGTAAATAAGCAAAGAAAAGGATACCCAAATAAGCCAGGGAGAAAGAAAGAAGACAGATAAAGGGACAAAAGTTCAAGTACATACATATAATATACATACATATATTTGTGGAAAGATGAATGACTTGTCATTTAATGTTTAAGTAACATCAAACGAATGATGATAATGATGATGAAGAGAAAAAAAACAATTTCTTTACCGTGCAAATCTCTCTCTTTCTTTTTCACACAGTGTGTGTTTACATGATTCTTTTCATCCCTTGAATAACTTTTGATTTCTTTTGCCATTTAAAACCCCCATATATGTACAGTCATACACGCATACAGTGTAAAATGTATATAATACGTATATGCAAGTAATGTATGCCAAAAAGAAGAAAATTTTGCTGATTTCATCTCCATTTCAAAAGAAGACGTCGACGATAATTAAATATTACTGACAATGAGAGACTCTTTATTTAATATAATGAATAATGATATTCAGCGTGTATTTTGTATATACACATATGTGTGCAATGTGCATATTTACAGGGTGACAAATAATTTCTGCAACAAAAATGAAACTTTTATATCTCGGCAGGTATTTAGCAAATGAACCTTAAC
>JAQIVE010004601.1:0-14279 GCA_034698285.1 Sminthurinus bimaculatus | reverse complement strand
AGAAATGCGTTTCAGAGAATTCTAAGACTTTGACTTTTTTACATGTATTTTCAATGAAAAATTTTTTCAACCACTTAAAAATTTTTTCAAAATTTCGAAAACAAATTTTTTTTTGTCAGTCTCCAAATGGCCTAAAACGACTAAATACGAAGTCTGGAGGCTCTGGGATGAGTTTGGGGGACATTGAAATTTTCCTACCTGGTTGATCCTGCTTCAAGCATGGGTGAAAAATTTTGGATGTCCCCCGAATGTATCGTACAGCTTCGAGACTTTTGGGAATCGGCATTTCAGGCCATTTTTCGACTTTGAAAAGAAAAATTTGATTCTACGATAAGGTTTGTCCGCTGACATGTTAATTGTCCAACATAAGAGGGGCTGATTTTGGCAAACAACCCGCAATTAATCGCTATTTTGGTATAGAGACCCGCGCGAAGCGCGCGGGGTTTACCCTCTAGTCTATGTATATTACATATTGGTACACGTAGAATGTGTGTGTGGGGGTGGAAGATAATGAAGTAACGACAGAGTCTTTAGGGATCAATAATATACCATGTACTTATACTATTACGTATTTGTAGGTACGTCGAATCGATCACAACGATGCACTTGAATGTGTTAAAATTGCCTACTCCAAGTTAATTGTAAGTGCAATATACCGATTTTATGAAAAACAAAATAGTCCTATTCATTTCTATATTATTATTATACATACACGTGTATGCATTATGAAATTGCATTGTTCATAAATTTTGTTTCCAAATAGGAAATTTTACCACTTCCGCCAGATGATGATTTGGAGCACACGGTCAAATATGACTTCAACCATGTTGAGTGTTACTTGTACGTATTACACAAATTAGGCCAAGAGGTTCCTGAGTTCCTTGGAGATAGTGATCTACTTAAAGAATTTCGGCTGCGACTACAATATTTTGCCCGATCTTCACAAGCTTACCACAAAAAATTGAAGGAAGATTTTACTTTAGCACAGGCAGATGCCGAATTTCGAGGAGAAGATAATCGAATCAAGGTATTTTATCATTATTATTATATATTTATTAACTTTGCCATATATTTTTAAAATTAATACGACCGGTTTTTGGTATTTTAATAAAAAACCTTATGATATGTACTTATATATAAATGAATTTTGTTTAAAAAGTTCTTTGAATTTATTTTTCTCTTAGATTGCTGCCTACAAGATGATTGCTAATATAAATTCAATAATAAAAGATTTGTTCCATACTCCTCCAACGTACAAAGCTGATGTTCGTTTGAGTTGGCGACCTATTCCAAAGGCTACAGTACCGCCTCCAGGAGCTCTCAAGAGAAAAATAGCCATACCAAATTCAAATCAAAATCGGAATCAACAAGGTGGTAAAACACACCGAGGAAATGATAGAGAGCGAGTTCTTTATCAACCCCCAAGTGGAAAATTTAGTAAGCGTTCTGGACCTTACTCATCACCTCCAACCTCAAGGGGCGGAGGAGGAGGAGGACGTGGCGGTAATAGTTTTAGACCTCCGACTAGAATTTTCAGAGGTGGTGGAACCGGCGGCGGTGGGCAAAGTAGAAGACCGTTTCGAGGAGGAAAGTATTAAAACAAAAAAGTAACTCCTAGGACATGTTGTCGTCACTGATATGCATCACCATTATTATGTATTGTACTGCTATAACTCTTTACTAGAAATATTTTTTAAAAAGAAATATTACTGTATTGTCATTATTATTATTACTCATTATTAGGAAAAACAATATTACTACTTTTCTTATTATCATAATATTATCAATCATCTTTATTTCTGTTGAAAAAAACAATAAGTAGTAGTGTTTATAATATTTTGATTTCCAAAAAAAATAATATAGAAACGTCTTGACTCAGCGTTTAGTTTTATTTTGACTGTATGATAATAATACGATATCTGACGTCTATTCTAATAACTAGTAATAATAATAATTAGGTAAAAATACTTCATTCATTACAATATGCAATAGAATTTCTAGTAACTTGTGTGAAACAAATAAAAAGTAATGTTAAATACAGCTCACAGCTCCCTTTGTAATAAAGAGACAAAATTATTTGTATTAAAGAAAGAAAAATACTAAAATAATAGGCATCGTACACTAATAAGCTATATTTACTAGTGAATGTTTTGTAAAACCAACTTAGAAAGTAAGTTTATTGTACAAAATTTTTTATGTTATCCAAAAATCTGGTTGTTCATTATTATTATTATTTGTGCACTGTTATGCTATAATAATTAGTATTTGTGATTGGCATAATCAATGGCAATTGTTAGTTATAGATACAAGTGAATAAATTGTGCATTGAAAATAACTGGGAAAAGCTGTCCAATTTTTATAGTTGTTCATCTTCATAAGTACTACAATTTTAAGATGCATTTTGAATTTCGAATCTAGTGAAAAGTTAAAATTAAGCGAATATGTCCCCTCTAAAAAAATACAACTGAATTTCATGAAAGATAGAGCCAAATATTCTATCTAAATATTTGATATGTACAACCAAATGAAGAAATATTTAGGTGTTTGTTTACTCTGAATTCATAATTATTTATCGACTTTCATAGAACTCTTTTCATAGTTTTGCCTTTCCTAAATAATATAGTACTAAAATAAAAAATGAAACATACTATTTAAGTACGGACAATAAAAAATGGTTAAGATTCTTATTATTTTGTATCGTTTTTATAATATACACAAACAAATGCCATGATAATATATAGTAAATTACGGCGATAACCTGAAATACAAAAGGAGTATATATATTCTATGCTTTTTAAATTATAATAATAATTATTAATTATTATTAATAACAATACTTTGTAGTAAAAGATAGTAAAGAGTTAATTAAGACAATAATTGAAGATAATAAATCGTTGTTGTTATTTGAAAAAAAGCGATAAGTACATCATATTGTATCCACGATGTCACACATCATCTGATCTTGCCTACTCACAATTACTAAATCTGTAGACTTCTTTGGCGACATGAAAAACGCTTCAGCTAAAAGAGTAAACAAAAAAGAAACAAAATCGTAAATACATTGGAAAATGTCAAATAGCAGTATAGTAGGGTAAGTAGAAAGTATACAACATACGAATAGGTAATAAATAATAAAGCATGTAAAACTCATAAATATACATAATGATTTTTTCCATATTAAAGGTGTGCACTTACTTGAGGCTAATAATTTGCTATCCATATCATATTGTTCAGGTAAACCATTTAATGCTTGTCTTATAATTTCAACACTTTTTTCTAAATGTTTTTGAAAACGATCGCAGGTATCTAAAGTTTGACGTTTCTGAACTTCCATCATGACCCGAAGTGTTTCTCGTGCCTGCGTAAATAAGCAAAGCGTTATTATAAATAGTTAATTGTTAATAGGATATCTACATAGTGTCATTATATCCCTTCTTGTAGGAAATAGGAAATAAATAGGAAAGCTACAAAATAATACCTGATGTGGACGAAATTCATTAATTAAGTGATGCATATGTATAAAAAGAAGGCTGAGATCATCCGCTTTTTCTTGCCGTTTACTATGTTCCGGAGCATTAATTAACGTATCGAGGAGGTCCAAAAAATTAACTAAAACGGAATGATTCATTTTTTTGAGTTCTCTTCTATGGTCAAAGTTTTGAGGATATAATCGACGTATTCCCTGTTTAAAAAAATATTCATATACCATTTATTTAACTTGTTCATGAACACCTTGTTAATCTTATCGTACAATTTATATTATAAACTGTCTTAAAACTTACTTGACTTTCTAGGGGACGAATTATAGAGTCATCGGCATGAAATGTAATACCAAACATTGCATAAGTTTCAGAAGGAGAAGGTGCTGGCGGTGGTTTAGGTGCTCGATTTCTAAAAAAAAAAACGTCAGATTCAACAATTTCTTTGAAAATGTTTTTATGTTACATACAATTTTTGTACTGCATACTGCATGCTGCATAGACCACGCAGAGGGGTCTAAGAGAACTAATTCAATTAAATTCTCATTATAGTTTAAATTATAATACATAAATTTAAGTATAGACGAATAAGTTGTCAAAAATAGTTTTACCTTTTAATATTTTCATCGGTGTACATGTTAATATACGCTGCCGGGGGTAGAGGAAGAGAACTGACCTGTTGGGCTTCAGGTTGACCTGTTTGGCCATTATTATTACTACTTGATGGACCACTTGAACTTGACATTTTTATATTCTTCCAGTAAAATATTAATGTCTAGACAAAAAAAATTTCCCCTTGATTCATTTGTTGACTGGAGACTGGAGATGCTTCATTCAGTGTCGGTCAGGTCAAAAATTCAGAAATCAGCTTCCTCTTTTTTTTCTTTCTGTTTAAACTTTGGCTGGATTTGATTTGGGGGAGGGACATACATATAGTCATACATAGACCCACTATGCAATAGTAAAACCTTTTTTCATTCAGTTTAACATTACAGTTGGACGAGATTGGAGCTCGGTGTTTGTTTAATATTATTATTATTATTATATTTTGAGTTAAATGTTACAATAATACAATAATATTATTTAATTAAAATGGTCATATTAAAGGCAAATATTTTTAAACAGTTTTGTCTTTAGATATTATGTGTGTTATATCTAATTTTTACATGATGTGAATCTCTTGTGTCGTGATTTTTGGAAGTTTCTCTCTCTGAGAATCTGAAGATCTGAAGTGAGCAACAGTTTGTTTTCAATTTGCTACACATATTTTTTTCTAAAAAAAATGTTTAGTTCATGTTTGTTTATAAAGTTTAGAAGTGTTGAAGGTTCCGTGTATAATAATATTGCCAATTAATTTATTATTTGTTTGATTTATCTCTGTTAAAAACCATATTGTTATCACTTGTGTGCCTCTCCCTGGAATAGTGCTAATTACTTAATATTTTTAAAAAAAATCCAAACAAATAATGATACAAGATACATTCGAATTAAAATGGTATGCATTAATTATGTCTTTATTATGATGTGCTCTTGATACACTGTACTTAATAGCTAAAGTAATAAGTTACAACTCAGTCATTCTAAAAAATAGCCTTGTTATTACATTGAGTTAACATTGAGTATCTGTTTATGTTATTTATTTATTACTTTATTACTTTAGATGTAGTATAATATCATGCATACTGAATGTTAGAATTTTTCAGTAAGTTTTCTTGTTGTTTTCATTTTAAAATTCGGTTTCAAAAAATAATACAATTCTCGTGGTGAGTACTTAAATTTGATATGAATAATCTATAATCGATAGTAGATTATACTATATACGTCTATTAGTAAATTAGGAGAAAAAACGAGAGTTCTTTACGAACTTTTCATCGCCTTTTAAATTGCTGCAAGTTAGCTACATGTACATATTATAGGTTTAAATAATATTATGTTAGGCAGTTTCACCCGCTTTGTTTTTAAGCAGTCAAAAGGTTTTGTTTTATATACACATACTAGGTACTTAAATTAAGTACGCGTAATAAAAAATGGGGTTTCTTAAAAGTCGTCGACAACTATACAACTATATAATATTATAACGACAACAACTACTATTCTTTTTATGAAAGCTTGTGACAAAATGTTTCTTTCTTATACTATGTGTATTGTTTCAGATGGATGGAAATGGTAAAAAAGTACAATCATTAAGGCAGCAGTTTGAAGTACTGAGTTGTTACAATGACAGTCGGATTCCAAAATCAAAAAGTACTTCCAATTTCGGTGAAATCATGGGTAGACATGGAGAGGCAGATGAAGATTTTCGGAACATGATGATATGTAGCGGTAGTAATAATAACAACAACTATTATGTGCCTCCAAAATATCACGTCCAAATTCAAGACTCAGCTTTGAGACCAGTACAACCTGGAGGAATAGGAAGTATTAAAGGTGAAGATTGTGTTAATAGACGGAATGGAATATATGTGAGCAATTCCATTACATTACATAGTAGTGGTAGTGACAGTGATGGAATTAAAGAAGAATTAGACGAGGACGATGATGATGGTGATGATGAACATCTTAATGATGATGATGACGGAACAATAACACTAGGAGAAAATGACGAAGAAAATGAAAGTCAAGCGGAAAAAAATAATAATACTAGTGAAAATGATAACGACAGTGGTAGTCAAAATGGTGTAGCTCTCCAAGGTAAAGTTAAACGAAGTAATGCTTTTCGGAAGAAGGACGTTGTTGACTCTGTTGATACTCGTTTTGTTAAAACAAAGTTAAGTTTAGAAAGAGTAAAATCACTGGATACAAGCATACCCAGTAATGGTGGAAGTTATCAGAAAAAATCGGTAGATAATGAAGTTAGTCGTACGAGTAGTGTTTGCGTTCGTGGATCTCTTGGAGGAGGAATAAACCATGTTCATCAGCATCACCACCATAATCATCAGCAACAACAACAATACCAGCCTCAACAGCAGCAGCAGCAACAACAACAACACAAAGCTGTCAATATAGTAGCGCCATATCACATTTCTGATGCTTCAATATATCCACATTTACGAAAGTCGGGCTTCATGTCTCCAGATTATCAGCAACAGCAACATGTCATACAACATCAAAAGCAACCGTCCAGTCTTGAAATTTTGGACTATGCAACACCTATTACAGTGCCAAGGAAAGAAAGAAGCTCTCCCTACCAGCATCAACATCCCCATAACCATATTCTGCCTTCAAAACAATATAATATAAATGATGAAATCATTGCCAGTCATCCCCCTCCAATACCTCCAGCGCCTCTTTCAATGTATAGTCTACAACATGAACAACAACAACAACAAAGGCACCAGCAACAACATTCTTTGCCACAAACCACACCGTCTTCAACAGACAGGCCATTATCAGTGGACAACAATAATCAACAGCAAAAAAATCAAAATTTGATAACCAATAAACTACAAGAAAATGAAGGAAAGTCTAGTTCTAATAACTCTATTGTTTCACGAAATCCTCCAGAGAAACCACCTAGAACCTTTTTGTATGACATACTGTCTGATCAAGCAATTTATCAACATCAACAACGACCTCTTGTAACCTCTAATAAAGCAATAATTACAAAATCGCAAAGGCTACGTAGTGGATTTTATCCTGCTCAACCCTCTGTAATTAAAGCCTGTGAATCTCAACAATTGCAGCTTTTTAACTCTGAAAGTACAAGTAAGTTCTTTATACATGTTATAAATATAAGATATTATATTATTATCTACATAAATAGGAAGAATATAACAATATGGCACATTACTTCCTCTAGGAGGTTTATCTTATCAATGAAAAATGGTGGTTTCAGTATGAAATCTGTTACTTTGATACATAATTACACATTGCATAATATGTATATATATATATATATATAATATATACATGCTTCATAATGTATTTACGTTTTACTTTATACTGTCAATCATTAAAACTATGTTGTATGTGCCTTGAAAACATGATACTTTAGAATACCGCATGTATATATGTACATAGTATGTATGTGACATTACAGGAAAGGGAATCGTATAATTAATTACTATTGCTTTGATGTTTTCCTGCTCACGTAGTACAATTTTCATTCATATTTCCAGTTTTATCGTTTTTAGACTGATTGAAGCGTATTATTTGTGTTAATTTGAAAAAATACAACAAAATTACAGGAATACTTGTCTACAAACTTTTGCTCTCTAGAAACTAGAGTATCTATTAGATATATACAAAAAAAATTTAATTATTGTTCATTTACACATGTCTGGATACTCTGGTTTTACAATACAATGTAAAAACAGAATCCATAACCATAAAATACCATTTCGAATTTAGTGGCTTTGTAATCTTGTATTGGACACAGATGTAGTATAAACTGTACATTCATGTATTATAGTTGATGCACAGAGCACAATGAGCAGAGATGAAAATGTATATCTGCTTGAAAAATAAATGGGTGGGGTTGTGAGAGCAGCTGAGGTCATCAAATTCAAAGTTATGGCTAAGTCTACATGATTCACGATTATGATTAAATAGTACGCGTATTGCATTTTTATTGATTTTATTTGTTTAATTTATTGCCAAAAATGGTAGGGAGGCATAAATAGCACCATGTACCTCTGTATTCTATATTATTGTACTAAAATAAGTTTTCACTTTTTATGCCTACATGAAAAAAAGATTGCCATTTACACACTACAAACACATGTACGTATATCTCCCAGTTGGCATTTTTTTACCTTCTTCTGTATACGAATCATATATTATAGCCTAATCAATTTGTACATTAATTTGTATTGTTAATATTTATTATTAACCCATGCAAATATAAGTGTGTTACAAGTATATAAGGTGTGTAGAATAACTTTATTATTCATGGTACCAGTATAATGTCATGTTGTTGTGTAACTACTTTTCGAAGACGATTTTTAAACTAATTACGAAAGCCAGTAAGTTGTCTTTGTAGATTTATTTTGCAACGACTTTAAAATCGTTATTCCAATGGTCAACTTATTTTTGCAATTTTTTTGTGGTATTTTATAAAAATAAATAAAAGTATTCTTTATGCATAATATAAAAGTATGATAGAGTATAGGAAAGAGGCTTAGTTTCAGAGGTTGAGAATAGCAAGAATTCTTAACAACTTGCGCATACAAGTCTACAAGTGTATATGTGTGATAAAATAACATCCATATTTCATCATTGTGTTCAAGTACATGCAATATACATGTAAGTGGTAGTATGTGCGCAATTTCGCACAAAGTCTATAATATGCGTAAGTTTGCGTATGTTTATTGAATTGCCAAGAGTCAACAGGACCAAGATTCAAAATTTAACCTGGGTCAATGTGAACACATCCTTATAGCTTTCAATTAAACAGCCATCATATTTATTGTTTACTTACTGCGTTTGCATCTACATCAACTGGGTGATTGCAGATATTGAATCCATAAATAACATTTTACATAGCTGGAGGGATTGGGAAATGGTTTAAGCTATTAGTAGATAGATATGTCGTTTGTTTACTGACTATTCTACATGTGGAACATCAGCAAAAGTACCTAGTGGCAGTTATTATTATCAGCAATTCATATACACTTGCAGTTTTTAGATAATAGATTCAATTCAGATGTTACATATAATGTTATGTACGTATACACCTATAATAGTTGTCCTAGTGCACCGATTAACTGCTATACGTAGTACCTTGTCTTAGCTTCTATATATAATATATACATGTAGATAATATACACTAAAAATGTGTCAAGTATGTATCGTATTCTTATCATATTCATACACCTAATTAATTGATGCACTTTTTCGTTATTAATGAATGGAACTATATAAAAGTGATATTTATTGTTTTTCAATTACAGAGAACAAGCAAAGAATAAATGAGGTCAACAGTAGCAAGAATTGTAGTAATAGCAGCAATAACATCATCAACAGCAATATTCCTGCCACACAAAAATCAAAAATAAATGTAAAAAGCAATCGAAGTGGAGGGGGAGGAAATCCAAATCATCAGGTTCTTACGCGGTCTAAAACAGAATCGCAAATTGTGGTAAAAACTAAAAATCGTTCTGCTTGGGAGAATAATAATCCAAGACCATCGGCTACGGGCTATGAACTGGAACGTTCATATGTGTACAATAACAATATGGCTAATAACAACGAAATGACTTCATTTGTACCTACCTCAACTGACTATATGGAGTACAACCAACATATTCATCGAAATCCCCGAATGAACTTCAGCACTGGGAATCAATTACCTCAAACAATGAGCAGTAGTAGTATTCCTACTACTCAGTACAATAGTTCAGTAGCTGACAAAAACGTTGTTAGTGGAAGTGGTAAGAATGTTGGAGGTGGTTTAGGTTTAGCCACCAAGAACTCTCTGTCTCATTATTCAGACTATTCAGATGGAAGGGTAGCTAATCGTGGGCTTATGACACACTCTGTAATAAATAACAACACAGGAAAAAGTCTTAATGTGAATCGATGTCGTAGTGACGACCGGCTGTGTGAAAAATCCAAATCGGAATGGTCGTTGCACCAAGTTGTCGACGGTAATAGTGTAGCGAGTGGGCGTCGAAATACCGTTGCCAACAGTAGTAACAATATTCATCATACGGGTCATCCAAGTTTAGAATCAAATAGTTCTTCAAATAATTCAAGCAAATTATTCCGCTCTAGCATTCAGCAATCGGTGAGTTTCGTTTCAAATTTTTCTATTTTATATAAGTTAATGATGCATATATACATATATATTACATACATTACTAACTGCGCTGTTGTACTGTGTTGTTATGTAATAATTAGCATAATTTATGATCATGGATTCTTTATAAGTATGTAATTTACAAATGCCATAAGATTTACAAGTAATAACATTACGATTTTGTGATTTCCTCAATGTTGCAAATAAATTATTGCAGCATGCCAAATGTTTAAAGAAATTAGGCACATCTTCAGTTGTCGCATTGTACATATTTTAGCTGGCTTGTAGCTTGTAGTATGGCAGACAACAAACTGGTTGTATTGTAATCATGTTTACTCATTTTATTAGGCTTTGATTTGTTAATCGTAAATCGTATTTTATTAAAAACAGGATTCCTCTACTTTCCGTCATTGCCGCGTGTAAAATATAATGTTAAAAAATGGGATAAATTGAGCACATATTATTCCATGTAATTAATAATTCTGAAATTGATAACGTCTATAGCTATGAACAATATTTGCTCTGCATATAAGTAATGAGTAATGACGTACGTCATGTAGGTTTTCATATTTCATATTATTAGGTTGTGGCATTGCGCCTATTTTTTACGGTTGAAAATTTGTTTTCCGTGGTGTTATTTGACAAAATGATTCAATACCAGATATTTTTAAAACAGGAACATTTTGTATGGACTTCTAAAATCTTAAAGCTTTCAAAATCTGAGCAGTTTTTATTTATTTTGATCTCTCAACCAGCACGAACGAATGAAAGCTCTGTTTACTGTGCAATGTTTGAAGATCCCTGTTGTTTTACTGGAAAGGAATCAACATCAGTTCATGAATCGAATCGAAACAAAATTCTTTAACTTTTGTTACCTGAACTTCAAATAAATTTCCTTGGTTCTAAGATAATAGTGTAGCTTCATATCGAATCACTAATCATTTTCCAAGGACGTTGTTGCTGGTTATGTTAAATGTAGCAAAATTATAACATGATTGCATGACGGGCTTATTTTTTACGAAAATATGAGCAATATTTTAGTATACATGCTACATGTGTAACATGTATGTATCAATACAATTACGAAGTATATTTAAATAATCGTTAAGGTGCCTCAAGAATTCAAAAAAGTAGTCTGTTAGAACTACTTTATTCTTTCTTTATACTTTATATATATGTGTCACAATCTTTGTAAAATCATTGTATACTAGCATACTCTGTAGTTAAAAAGTACGCGTTTGCAGTTGTATACAGTATACATACACAGTATATCATTGCAAAAAATGAATAAAATAGCCAACCATTTTTTGCTTCGTTATTCTCACGTTTGGTTAGTAAGATTACGCTGAAATACTTGTCTTTCTCAGCTTCAATAGCATCATCGTAGACCTAAATACACGAGTATATAAATATGTGTGTAGTGTGTACGTTCTAAAGTCTCCAACTTATACTTTTACGTATAGCGATGTAGCAAATTCGAAGCGTAAGGCGTAAAATAGTAAAAAATACTGCTTAGTAGTCAGCACGCACAAGTTTAATTATATTTCTACGGACTTTTTTGACGATCACCATTGTTATTCCAGTCTGAACATTCATTTCCTTATGATTATTTACGTATGTAAGTTATCATATAAATAATTCCAATGTATAAATCAAACTTCAATTATGTCCTATCATACAACACTTTTCTCGTATATATATATAATGTATACTATGGTTAGATGGTTGATTAATATTTGTTCTAAGATCTGAGGATCATCAATATTCAAATGCTGGAGTTTATGAAAAAATTTACGGAGTGTTTTGAAGACAGATAAATAACTGAGGTAGAAGACATTTAAACAACATGGTAAACTTGCATTTTATACATGCATATATAGCTGTATATAGAATGATTTATTTTGTGTCAGTAAAATATCATATGTATCTGTACATGTTTCAATGTATGTACCTGAAAAGTGACATAAAATTAACCTAGAATATGTCGTGACCTAAGAATATGCTCTGAAACTAGTCATTTTAATACTTGAAAATGTCAAACGAATTGTACAAACTTGAAAAGTATGTATATATATACATAATTAGTATCACTTTATGTGTTACGAAACATCTTTTTTTGGAACAACAGAACTATATACCATGTACAAATAAGTAAGTACAAGTTTGCTCTTTATACATCTATTATTTTTTATGCGATTTTTGAGGATGAAAACTCCACCAGTGAGCGTAGAGGACAGAAGTAAATGGAACTAATCGTAAATTACACCTTCTTTGTAAATAATCCCTTATTGTGGCTGTAAGAGATGTATACAAAAATGATTGTCCTCGTCGTACTATTATTCTTTTGTGAACTGGTTTATGTCAACTTCAGCTGTAATAATGATAGTGTAAGTAGATGGCTGATAGTTTTATCACTAGAAAGCGGAAGGAGAAAAGCCAGAAATTGCATAAAAAAACAAGTTGGTAATTCAACATATAAGACACAAATCATATTATATTATGTGCTTAGAAAAGCTAATAAAATTTAGCACAGATCTCAAATATTGCACTGCACCTGCTGTGGTCTGGTCTGCTTAAGTGATTTTAATTTCACTAGACGCTGGCCATCAGCACAATAAAGCACATGTATATCTAATACATCAAGTTTCGTTTAAGACAATGCAATATGTGTGCATGATATGGTCTGATAACAATGAGTTTAAATTACAATGGTCTACCTGAGTGTTTTTGGGTGTGGATTATAAAAAACAATTCTTTAGTTTCAGTAATATTGTATCCGAGATGACATTTAATGCTGTACAGAACGAAGAAAACACTTGCTTGAAATAAGGGTTGGGAATATGAGATCGGGATCATGGTTATTGGCAAAAAGTATAACGTGACGTGTGTAAAATGCTATTGTTGTACATCACAGCTGTTTCATGATTTTACTAGCTGGAGCTACTACAATGACTCGAAAATACACGAAAAATGCCTGGTGTATATATTGTAACACGTCAAAGCAAGCTGATCAATAACTGCAATGCTTTTATTATATTTGAACCTAAAACAAGAGTAATTAATAAGGTTTCCGACACGATTATAAATGCATAAAATTTATGTAAGACTACATAAATAACCTAATCATATTGTATAGGTTTGCTATTTTCGGTAACTGAGCACACTGCTAGTTCTAGTTATTAGGTTTTAGCATAAATTTTGTGGGATGCAAGTAAATACCTGTATGGGTTGGCTGCTTTGTACTCGTTTAAGAATTCAAAAGTCTGCAGTTTTTTGTTTATAAAGTTAATGCACACTGTACACTATCGACTATTTTTATTACGCCAGGAAAAACTTGTGTACGTCATTGAATTGTTTGTCTGGCTGTGTGCCATTGGAAGAAATAAATATTTGCTTCTACTTATTTTTCTCTTGTACACACATGGTTATTGGTTACATATAGTAATGTATTATAATGTTATGAATGGAATAGTTTTGCCAATGTAACGAATACATAGACCACAAAAAATGCATCTAAAATGGCAGTTCAACAAAAACAGTGAATCAAAAAATATACATGGTAATACTTTTCTGATCCTGGTCTCTTTCGTGACACAAGAAAGATTTTACACATGTTAAGATCCTCTCTTTGAGGTTACTGTGTTATATTTTGTGCGGTTTTGTATCAATTCAACATTATCTAAATATTTTTTCTGTGCAAATAATATATGTCGAGGGACAGAACAGCTTGTAAAGTAAATACCGGTTAGGATAAAACTAAATTCACTCTGGCTAGTTTTATTTTGTCGCCCATCTTGAAAGCCTACTTATATTTACACTAGGTATATTATGATGTATGACCGCATATGCAAAATGTAGAAACGCAAAAAGATAGAGAGTGAAATTGAGTTTTTAATAGAAAATAAAAGGAGAAGGAAACTTGAATAATAATTTACTGTGTATATATTTTATACGTAGCATACAATTATGACCAGGTTTTATATTAATGTACAGGGTTAGGCAGAAAAGACGGGGTAAATGGAAACTTTCCGCGCCAAAGTTTCCATTGCTTTAAATGGAAA
>JAQIVE010004600.1:0-14279 GCA_034698285.1 Sminthurinus bimaculatus | reverse complement strand
TTTATTCATTGATTAATGTTAGAGCTTTTTCGGGATACTTTATTGCTTAGTAAGCGGTCCTTATATAACCAAGCTGGTTATTCCGCTAACCAAATAATCCGACTAATTAATTACGTTAACCCTGACTGTTTTAACTTTTTTCCGGTTCAGCTACTCGGTACTGCCCTCCGTCATTATCAATCTAGCACTATTGATAAAAATTCTCTCGCTTTCTTTATTGAAAATTCTCAGTCTCACTTCCCCTACCTGATCCTAAATAAACTAGGAATTACAAATATTAACCTTGTTATAGTACTAACTCAAATTTTAGAAGTAATAAACAAACATTTAAGTAAAGTTGATACTACCTGCTCCAAAACGCTTAGGGTTATTATTTCTTACCTAAGTCTCCATCAGAAGTAACCGATACTAAATAATTAACAATCAATTTACTTTATAATATTATCCTTTAACTAGCTTATTTTATTGAATTTATCAAAATTTGATAATTTTTCTGTATTTCACAAACACAACTATCTGGTAGGTATTTACGTATTGTATAGTTCATATAAATAATGCACTCATACATAGTTAGGCTCAGCTCCTTCGGTAATGAAGAAAGGGGAGATTGTAAAATGCCATTTTGTTTTATTAGTTTTGTCAAACCCAGTTTTTCTCAGTTAGCAAAATTAAAACCCCTTTTGAATCTGGCTTTTGCCATCTATTTTCATTGAGAAAGTGAGATTGAGGTGTCCAATGCAATCGAGTAAAAATAATTTCATAGTGTTGATACGACGCCATGAAGAGTTTGCCCATAATACGAATATATAGCCCTACGTACATGATACATATGCATGTAAGGCTGTGGACAACGTTTATGTGCATACATAATATGCATAAAATTTGAGTCTCTGGCTATACATGGTACATAATTTTATATACACAAGCAATTTGAAAAAATAGCGCAAGTATGAAACTCTATTTCATTTTGGGGAAAATCCTGGGATTGGTTCGCCTACCCAAAAAAAATTAAACTAGACCATATTACAGTACTTTTGGCTCGAAACAGTTTTTCCTGAGATGGCTTGAAGTGCTTCCGCACGGGCCTCAAAGCTGACTACTTTTGACCCCATTTTCCCGCCTTCTAAACTTTGTACTGCTTTCGCGTCTGAAGTACAAAACCCCGGCTCAAAAAAATTACTCACACATAAGTAAACTAGATTAGGCGCATTACGACTTCCGTCGTCCCAAAGACCCGCCACGGCACTGAGGCAGGTTTGAAAAAATCGCCATTTCCGCATACTTGGCGGGTTTGGTTTTCCGCCTAATATGACGACGGAATATAAAAATTTAAATCAAGTCAGTGGCGTTTTGTTTTGACCGCATTTCAAAATTCCGTCAGATGTTCAACCCGCAGCCATTTGAAATTCGCGTGTTCTTTCATGTAATGCAAGAAATTATGACTTTTGGTTCGACGCCGAAAGTTCAAGCGATGGTATCTCAGGCTAGAAATGGAATTTCCTGGTGAACTGAAAACACTTTACACCTAAAATGAATCATATTTTCATGTCCCGTTTTCAAAAACTTCAAATTTTTTCTATCAGAAACTGAAAAATTTTACATTTTTTTTGCTTCTCAAGTGGATAATGATACAATGCTTTTGGCTCGCCCAAGACACAGAGGCCATTCTGTACATGCACACCATTTTCGTGTGGGATTTTCTGTCTACTCGGTCTCGTGCGTAATCAGAGTCCCTATAGGCCATTAATTCCGGCTATGTACAATCTACACACAAGATGCACAATCACCATTTGTATTGTCCCCTTTAAATACCATCCGGTACCAAAATTTCTGACCGACTTTTGGCTGGAAATTGACCCACAGGAAAAATTTGGCCGAATTTAGTGCGAATGCGGCCCAATACGGCCAAAAAATGGGCCAATTTCCGGCCGGAAAAAATCGCCCCATTTTTTTCGTACATTTCGGAAATTTACCGCATGAACTTGGTCAAACATATTCAGTTTGTTTGTTTTCAACACAATCAGCCAAATTTGCAGAACATTTGGACCAAAACGCCGGCAAATTTTTTAATGCAGCAAACGAGACCAAAAATTGGATCTTGGCGGCACATGAACAATGATTTGGGTAAACACGCTTTTAAAAACTCTGAGGAAGCATATCATGGGTTTTATTGTCGGGTACCTATCCGATCAAAAATTGACCTTAGGTTGGTAGGACTTAAGGTCATTTTTCCCTGAACACCTATCACGGCCTTGTGAAATTCAGGCTTGATTGTCATTCAAAGATGAGCTCATGTTTTAATCTTAGCTCATCTTTTTGTTTTTTTGGTGCGCCCGCTTGACTTTTGTCTACTTTAGTTGGCCGAACCAAAATAAGGAAATTCTAATCTTGCTAGAGTTTTTGAACAAAATACTGCACCATTTAGCATGACATTTTTCAACGACAATCATGCCTTGAAAACCAGAACTGTCACATAATCTGCGACAGATGTTGGCCAAAAATACCTCAAATTATTTTCAACAGTCAGATTTGAAAGGGCATATGTACTAGGCACCAGTTAAAAAGGGCACTTTGACTACGTACCAGTAAAAACGGCAACGTACCAGTAAAAAGGGCTACGTACCAGTTACTGGTACGTAGTTAACATGTTAAAATATCCTCTGGTGCAATGTGCAGGTTTTCCCTGCTTGAATTTTCTCGCTCGACACAAATTAGGATTTTCTGTAGATTTTACACATTGCATATCTTTTTATTTGCTGAATGTTTGATTGTCACCTTTTCTCTCTGTTCGTACATCAATTGCTTTTCCAATGATAAAATGGACATTCATCATGACAAATGACAAAAGAAGGGTCAACATGATGGGACAAAATAGGAAAAGGCTGTGAAATGTCAAAGCCAAAGTCGAAGTCAAGCCGGCTTGAAGGTGAAAACAAAATTCAACAAAGAAGAGATTTTGTGAAGCATTTCGTAATTTGTGAAAAATGGCACGAGCAAACATTTTGCTCAATATTATGCAGAAAAATAGGAATTTTGTACTTTGAACCTACATATTTACGTTAAGTATTTAGCTGAACAGCTGGGACAAAAGACAAAAGAGCGTGGACTCTTTTCTCTCTATGTATAATGTTTCATGTCCATGTTCAATGTTTGCTGTTTGCTAGCTGGACAAAAGAAGCGCCGGAAATGCCAATGCCATGTTGGGTACAATCTATTTAAATGTGGTGTATGTATTTAAGGATGAATATTATGGTGTGCGTGCCCTACCATAATTTAAACCTGAACATTAAACACGAGCGTGAGCATGAAAAATGAAAGACTAGGCAAAACCCAGTCGGCTTTCAAGTTGTTCAAAATGCAGTAAGCTTATTTTTATACTTATTGGTCAATGATAATTGCATTGGCCACAATGTAAAATAAAAAAGTCTAATTTGCAAACCGTGTGCAAATTTGAAAGTCGCGAATCGCCAAAGTAAAGTAAAGCACTGGAGAATAAATAGCAATATTATATTATGGAATCCATGAATATTTAGATAAGTGAGGCCTTGAACACCTAATACAATGTACAGCCTTGCGAAAAATATTTTGCACAAGAATATCAAATATCAAGTTACTTTTGCTTTTAAGTCACGGATGCATCATAATTATTCTTCAAATCACCATAAAGTAAAAAGAGAATCTTATGTATCTATCTATGGTTTTTTTATACGCGCAAGAACTCAATTATAACTTTTATGATCAGTATATAATATATAAGAGAACTCTTTGAAATGCGCGTTAAGAATTTTTTTGTGTATGTATTTACATTGATTTCCTTGGAATTTTCATCTCGAAATTATTTACAATGTACATACAAGTAAAAGATAAAAAGGTATCTTGTAAAATGGTTTTCAAATTTAGGTACAAAGTTAAAATTAAATGCAAAACAAAGGCAGATTGTACACATATCTTTATATACATTTTACATTAAAAAATCCATTTAATTTTTAACATTTTCCTACAGCACTACTTACAATAAGAAGAACAAATTGTTACATAAACTGCGTGTCGGTAGGTACATAATACATAAAGTTATTACCCCAACTTACATATAGTATTATGAATATGAACCAATTTTTTCTGCAATTAATTTAACGCATATCATATCATACACGAGGATCTGCCTTTTAGCTTGGCCTGGGCTCTGGCGTAAAATTAAACTCCATTACATAACATTACACCTGTTTATCACTTCTATTAGTTAATGGAGTTGTTGTCGGTGTGTGTAGCGTACAGCGTACACATTGCATACTGCATACACACTACACATATATCATATATCGACATTTCAATTTTAAATTTCAAGTAGATAATACTATAATGTATATTATATATGTACGTATAGTTAGAGTTGAGCTGGTCTCGGCTGAAAACATGATAATAACAGACTCTCGTTTATCTAGCATTTAGTTTAATGCATACGCATAATATATCACGATGAATCGTTGTTTTTTTCGATAGAATACATATTACATACATATAAAAAATGAAAATATTATATAAATTATGTAAGTATTGAGTAGGTATGTAAAGACAGAGACTGGAGCCAAAAGCATTTAATTCCATTGACTCGACTCTGTGCATATGTATGTAGGTATTACTTGATCAAAACAAGAATCTAGGGCACCAGCACCGCAGCACATGCATTCAAAAGCATGATATACAATATACCTACACACTACACACATTTCATGCTTTAAACTCAAGTTTAGCATTAGCTTTGGCTTTTTTTGGCTTGCTGTAGAACGAAATGAGTAAAAATGGTGAAAATAATAAAAATGATGGATTGCACACCTTCGACGCCGCTTACACGCGGTTATAAGGTGCAAAGCCAAATTTTAGTGCACAGGTATGATTAGTGATTAGCCTACACACTCCACACGTACAAGTTTTGGGTTCAAGTACACGCACAGACAGAATACAGAAAATACATAAGAAAAATCATACAAGATACGAGTTGTACATATAAATACAAGACAAATTTAGCCTTCCAACTAAATACTGTGTAAACACGTACTTTTAAATTTAACTTTACCTTACAAAGTCTTGAGATTGACACTTTGACTACAAGTTTGTAAAACTTGCTTATGAATTAATATAGATAGATATAGATACGCACGTAATATGTATGATGTATTTTTGTATGATATAATATATTTTTGCTAGATCTTTTCATGCTTAATGCGAGTGTTGATGTTGAGAGTGAGTGATATCATCATTATTATCATCATCATGATGATCCGCTCATCTCAAGCCGAAAGACAATACAATACAATACATATGTATGTACAATGGAATTAAACATTGCGCATATTATACATAAATATATCTTATATACCTTAGGCTTATAGTAAGTAGATACAAACTGGCTAATTGGCACGCTTCGTCTCCCAACTATGAAATTGAATGTGGAACTTGTATTGTATCATATCATATCATATCATAACTATACTTTATGTATGTATGTATGTATTATGTATGCATTGTGGCTTATTAACGCCATAACTATAATGCACAATATTAAATACTTATAAAAGTATTATATTATGTATGTGCACACGTGAGCTCAGCGTAAAACTACAGTTGAAATTGAAGTTAAAATTGAAATTGAAACTGAATGCTGAGACAAACGAGTGTGTGTGTGTGTGTGTGTGTGTATTGCAGACAAATAATAAGACTTGACTTATGACTTGAGTACATATTTATGTACATGCTTAAACACACACAAAGACATCAGAAAATTGTCAGGTACTCACTAAACACCAAGTAAAGACAAGTCGAGTCTAATTGTTGGGGGTGATTGTGAGGATTTGCGTGTCAAAAGATCAAGTGGACGACGTGAGTGAGGAGTTGACCATTGACCATTGACCACACAGCCTAATTCATAATTACAGATTCCTTCGTACTGTCAGTTGTTCCTCTGTTCTTACGTCTAGCCTTATAGTCTATAGTCCGCTCGGTAGAGCCAGTCATCTTAATTTATTTATTTACTAGTGTTGGTTTTGTTCCTCCGTCGTAAATTATAATATTTATTGGCTGTTTTTGTGGAATCCTGAGAAATTTTGAAAATTTTAATTTTAACTGACGTTCCTGCTTCATTTAAACATCGTGAGGAATCAAGTGCTACAGTAAAAGTGTAAAGTTTGGAGATGGTCGGAGCAAGTTGGACTTGGACGCCGCATCGCATTTTCTGACTCACCGCTGGGCATTAATAGTGATACAGTAGAAGCTTAACTTTAGTTCACACATTGTGAATCAAAACTTTTCTTTTGTTGCCGATATTGGAGTGATTCCTTCACATGTGCAATGTATACATATGCTGGTGATTCTTTGCTCAAATGTCAATGTGGAAAGTCTACGAGTAAAATAATCATGACAATGCCATGCTGGACAAAAAATTGAACCCCTGGATTTATTGTGCTACATATTTGTGTGTGTATGTGTGTGTGTAAACGGTTACCGTGGAGAAATTTGCGTCATGTTTGTACACGGATTTTAAGTGTCTGGCCAACTAATTTGAAAATGTGGATGCTCTGACCTTGTTTACAATTTAATGTGTGTTTAGTGTTTACGCATATATGTATATGTATAATGTATAAGCGTAGTTAACTCTCCAGATGTCTGTTTCACGGTTTTTTAATTTCAAGTCGGAATATTTTGAGAGCACAATAAAAAATAAAAATTCTTGGACGATTTCTTCCTTTTTAAAATTTTTGGAACCAACATGAAGGTAAGAATACGATTTTTTACTGGAAAAAAATATCTAAATCTAACATAATTTTCAAGCATTTTTGTGTTCAAAAATTTCTGGCCAGTTTTTCTTCGTCGGTGTATCGTGTATCTATGCAAACTGTGTTTACAAGATTTTCTGAAAAATTACGCATTATTATAGGACAGAATTTTTTACCAAAATTTTGAAAATGGGTAATAAATAAAACAACCATAAAAGTTGACTTACAAATAGGTACCGAATTTTTAAAAAGTTTGAAAGAATTAGGGTAAAAAATCAGCTATCCAAAAATCCAAAAAAAAAAAAATTGTAAATTAAAAAAATGTACAAAATTTTAATGCAATTTATCTTATTATTATTATTATTAAGTTGAATTGTTAATTTGACAGAATTTGTAGCAATTTGCAAGTTGCAAAAGTTTTGCTCACTTATTTTTTACACATTGAGATTACAAGTCATGTAAGCAAATAATAAAGTTGTTGTTCGTCTTTGATTTAGTGCTTGGCCACCTCTCCAATTTAAATATGATACTTATATTATTGTACGATTAACTTGGAAGCGTTAAATTGTTGCAGAATCTTTTAGCCATGTGTGTTAATCAGTCCGCAACCACCAGGAAATGTATCGTAATAATAATCACAAATTAACAAGCCAAAGTGCGCTTTTGCAAACCAACAAATTATACCGATGCGTGACAAAATTAACAAATTAATTTCGACTCTTATTTTTTGTATAGGGTTGAACTTTGGTCGTGAAAAATAATAATTTGTTTTTTAAATTATCAAATTAATTTATATTCTGGTAAATTTCTTTGGCTTATTGTTTTTTATCGCCCTGTCACAACAATGTCAGAAGGTCAACAAACAAAAATTACCGTTTACACTCACGAAGAAAAATGCGCCATTAATTTTATAACAATTAAGATTTAAAATATTATTAACAATTTTCCGAATCGCCTGCATGCATAAAAGATGGAAAATTAACTTTTTACTTTCAGGGTGGAAATATTTCCTAAATTCACCTCATGCAAAAAAATCATGTCAGAGAACTTTAAAAAATCGACATTTTTCAAAACTGACCCAAAATGTTGACCTCGACCTTCGCCACGACCAGCACCGGTCAGGGGAAGCAGCCGGGTAAATTCACCGTTTTTCGACACCGGCGAACCAGCGATTCCTCTAATGCCTCCTCCTCCCATATCCATGGCAACAACAATAACAACTATCTGAAGCACCAAGGTCAAAGTCAAGGTCATGGTCAAGGTCACCACTCTGACCTTTCGGACGTAAACGGATATCACCGACCAAACTCAAAATCCTACTTGCATCATCGAAACGACCAACGACTGATTCAGGGTGAAAATTATCAAAACTCCCATCAATATGGATCCCATTTAGGTAATGACCTCGAGTATGACCCTGACAATGACCATGACAACGATAATGAAGAGGACGATGGCCGGTTGTCCCGATCCTACCGGTTCACGGATGATGAAAAGAATCCCTTTGAAATGGGCCGGTCCACCCGGGTTCAAAATTTTCATGATCGGATGCACCGGGAGAAAATGGAGAAAATTCAGAAGATGAAAAAAGCGGGTCAAATTCAAGGTCAACCCCGAAATCGCCCCTTGGTCAACCACTTGGACGACGTTGACACGGACGTGGATCGCGACCATGATTTTGACCTGGATCCCTTGCCAGAGCGAGACGACCGATTTTGTACCAGTTTGAGTCCCATTCCAGGTCAAAGTAAGAGATTGGGGTCAGGTCAAGGTCAAAACGGGCACTCTTCATCAAAAACCATGACAACTCCCCCGAAATCTCGACACCGGTCCCGAAACCACAGCACGAGTCAGATTCCAGGTCAGGGGTCAAATCTACTGCCCAGCTCTTTGTCCCTGTCCCACCTGGGTCAAGGACCCGCTCTGGGTCGGCACTCCATTCCCAATGTCATCGGGTCCCGTCCACTGTTTCACAAAAGCCCGGGTATTCTCGGTCTCATGGGCCTGGAAAATGGGAACAGCAATAATCACTACAAAAACGGGAGCAGTTTGTATAATACCCGGAAAAATTCCCTGGTTTCATCCCTCTCCTCGTCCTCCCTGTCTTCGTCCTCCAGCTCGAACAACCACCCCCAAAACACCCCCAGGCAAAAACAACAACAAGCGCATCCCCAGGTCATCGCGGCTGATGTCATCCGTCCGCAAACCCAATCTCTTCCGAAACCAGAGCGGAAAACCGAAGTTGACCCCAAGGATGACCTCGCCTCTCAGGAAAAACGGATCGCCAAAACCCTGTTGAATTTGCACATTCAGGCGGCAAAAAACGTCGCGTCGAGTCAAAATCTGCAAAATTTCCAAAATTTCCACCCCCGACCCCAACTTTACGAAGAATCCTCCGACTTGTATGATGAAACGGGAAATCTCAATCCGAATTCGGATCCAACGTCTTTCGGTCACTCCCTTCCGCACCCGCCCCGAAAAATCTCCGTGTCTTCCGCTCGATCCTCGGCCTCCGCGCCGGCTTTTGGTCAGACCGGCAAAAACAACAAAAAACCGAGGTCAAAGTTCGTGCTCAAGTCGCCCTTGAAAAAAAATTCGGTGGGTGACCTGGCTGTTGAAAATGAAATTGACCGAGATCCTGCCAACAACAATATTGATCCAAGGTCAACTGATGGTTATGAAATTTCGACGAATCCCAATGGAATTGACCTGGGGTCACAGGTCAAAGGTCAAGAAAAAAAGCAAGAAAAATATTATTATGAGCAAACTCAGGGTAGAGCCAACGAAGATAGAAGAGAGTGCAGCGTGAACGCCGAAAATGGAAAAACTAACAAGGAAAAGTTCGATTTGCAATTAACTGGAGTTAATTGCAATTCCAATTCGAGTCAAATTCCCATGACGCACAAGGAAAAGGATAAAGAAAAATCATTTTTTCATTCGCTCACGAGGCGAAAGGAAAAAGACAAAGACAAGAGCAAAAGTGGGCAAAAATGTGAGAATTACCAGCAAATTGCCAGTGTCAAATCAGTTTTGCCAACTAGTCCAAGTCCGACACAAAGTCCAACGTCGAAAACAACGTCGAAAAACAGCGCCAATCCAATTCTTCTCCATTATCATCACAACGAACTTACGGAGCCGGAGAACATTCGACAAGATGAACATTCTGCGAGCTCCAGCTCGAGCTTTGTGAACAGTTTGAAAAAGAGTGCGAAAAATAAAATTGGACTGGGCAAAAATTTGGAACGATCGAAAGAAGATCGAAAATCCGAACTTCCCGCCAACCATGACCTTTCGACGTCGAAAAGCCTCTACGGTGACCAATTGACTCGACAACAATCCAGAGAACGCGGGATCGAGGTCGATATTTTACCAAGGCGTGAACAACTCATGAGTCCATCCAACTCGACGTTCCCGCCGTCGAAAAGTCGCATGATGTCGAAAGCGGGGAGGCTCCCGAAAATGGGCGGGATGTCCATGATTGGTGACATGACCTCGAGGGGGAGGAGCCTATCCTTGCCGGAAAAGATCTGGAACGAATTTCTCCGGAATTCGACGAGTTCGCCGGACGATTTGGAACCGCGGGAAAATTCGCTGTCCAGGGAGATTGAGCAGCTGGAGCGGAGGATGGAGATGAAGATGAAGATTCATGGGGAGAACAACCCGGAAAATCCAAATCCGATGCGGGAGCTGGAGCTCCTGGAGAAAGAGATGGAGGAGGAGGAAGAGGAGCAGAAAAAACTGGAACAGATTCAACATCAACTGGAGCAAAGTTCCCGGAGACTTTTTGGAAATTGTAATCATCTGAATGTGAATCTAAATTTGAGTCCGATTTTGGACGAAAGTTGGAACAGCACGTCAAGTAGCTCGAATTTCGTCAAAAATAGGGCCAAAAATGAGCCCGTCGAAAAATTGGAGACGTCGAAACTGAAATCGAAACTAAAATTCCAACTGTTGAAGCAAAAAAGCAAGACAGCAACGAGAGAACAGTCGAATTTCGATAAAAGTATTGCCGAAATCATGAACGGCGAAATTGGGCTGAGAGTTCGAAACGAGATCGAAAATGACAATCGAAGGATCAGTCAACCCACTTTGATATCCTTGCCCGGGCCGCCGATCCGAAATTCGGAGAGTAAAGCCGCCAATCAAGGTTTGACCAAAAAGGAGCGAAAACAGCAGGAAAAATTGCAGTTGAACTTGGATTCGACGTCGAATTCCAAGTCGAACTCAAAATCCTGTTCGAATTCGAATTCAGCGGCAAGAGGAGGAAGAAGCCGCTGGAAAATTTTCACCGATGGTTTTCGACGTCGTTCATCATCAAAGTCGAATTCGAATTCCCAGGCTAAGTCCAAGTCGAAAACGAGCCCAACATCGAAATCGAAAAATGTTGGAAAGTCAACATCGAAAGCAAAGTCGAAAGCTGGTGCGTCAACATCAACTTCGAAATCGAAAAGGGACACTAAAAATAGTGAGGATTTCAAATTTAGCCAATCGTCTATGTCATTTTCGAACCTACACTCGCCTTCAAGCTCCAACTCAGATTCGAACTATTTTCCATCGAATTCGACGGCAACATCAAATCCCAACCTGATCATCAGCAATCCCAGGGATCATCTCGTCATGGCCTTTAATCGAAACCAAAACCCTGTGTCGTCGAATGCCCATCGACGACATAGCGACATCTTGCATCTTCACCCAAATTCGATGTCCTTCCCCAACCTAAAAGCAACGTCGAATTTGAGCAACTCTTACATGACCCTGGATGACCCCGCCATGAAAAAAATTCGAGGTCAGCCCTTTGCCATTCGATCTACAACCACAACCCTGACCCAAACTCAAACGATCCCAAATCCGTTTTCTAGGTCGTCCTCACACTTAAATTCGACGAATCCCAACTTTCGATCGAAAAAGTCGGAATCTTCCCACGAAAAATGGTTCGTACCAAATGTCGTTCCCCTGACCCAGCCCGCAATTTCGTCCATGTCATCGAGTAAAATTTTGCTGGAGCAACAACAAAAACTCAACGAGGAGTCCATGATGACCTCAGGTCACGGCCACGGTCACGGTCACGGTATGGGTCAAGGTCAACATCAAAATGGGGAGCAACTTTTTGAATGCAAAATCGGCCTTGATTTGGACCTGGACTCGGACAACGACTATGAAGATTTTCCATATTCCCGCAAAAATTCGGTGTCGAATTCGACGAGGTCAAACTCCGTGACCTCATTAAGCGACTCACCGTCGAATCGGAGTTTGTCCCCTAATATTGTCAAAAGAACCCCGGCAAATTTTCTGAAATCCTTTCGACTCAAGCGGAACAAGGTTTCGACGTTCGCGGACAGCCTTCAAAACAAGGATAAGGATAAAAAGAGCAGCAAAATGGAAAGTCCAAAGGCAAAAAAGAAACAGGAAAAAGAATTGAAGAAAAGCGAAAAGTCAATGTCGAAAGCCTCATTTTCATTAAAGAAGGGGAAAAACTCGTCGAAAAGTGTGGACAAAAAGAGCAAAAAAGTTGAAAAGGAAAAAACCAAGAAAAAAGACAAGAAGACCAAAAAGATGACGTCGAAAAATTCGAGCTCGAATTTGGACGAAAATTCATCATCGAAAGACGGGAAATCCCAAAAATCTCGTCGAAAGAGCGCCAACATATTCTCCGCCTTCTACATTGCTTCCGGTCATCGAGAGTCTCCAGCAACGAACGATTTTGAGGACATCACCCTACACTTGGCCAGCGGGGAGTTGAAAAACACGAAAACGGGCAGTATCATCGGTCAGGTTCCGATGGCCGTGACCACGGTGACCAGCAAAATTCGACTTGGTCACAATGGTCAAAATCATGTCCAGCAAAATCCGAATTCGGCATCAACTTCGAACTCAAATTCATTGATCAAGTCGAAAACTGAACAAATTTCAAATTCGACATCGAATTCGAACTCGTCTCCGATTTCTTCATCTTCTCCAGGACCCACCTACATTTCGATCAAAAAGAGCGTCGAAACGGCGGAAAAGATGACCATGACAACAGAATTGGATTTCCCCCGGCAAGATGGCGTCGAAAGTGGAAATCATAGTCAACATTATTCCTCTTCTTCACATTCGACCGTGTCCAGTCGAAATGCTGGAGAAATTTCGAGTCGTCTAAATTTAAACCGTCGCAGCTTCTCCAGTCTCGCCGCTAAACTCAAGAGTAAGCGACGGGACAAGGAAAAAGATAAAAACAAGGATAAATCCGAGTCCAATTCAATTTTCTATACTAATGAAAATGAGACTGGTGCTGCTGGAGAAAGCGGGAAAAATTCTCCGGACAAACCGGAAACTAATGTGCTGGACAGTAGGACAAAGGCCCAGCTGGAGGACAACGGCTTGAGGAAATTACTGTCTCATTCCCATCTGTACGCTCAAGTGGCCAAGGTCAATAAGGTAACAAGAGAAAAAATGTTATGCACAGAAATCCTTGACTTTTTTCGTTTTTAGGTTGTAAATGTGTCAAATTTCCGTAATCAATAAAACTGGGACGATTATTACATTGTTTTACCTCAAGTTTGATGAAAAGCGTAGCATCTCGAGATCTTTTAACTTTTCAATTGCTTTATACGCGAGTTTTTTCTTCAAGCGGCGTCAAAGTCTTTCAAAATTCAAAATATAAAAAATGTGCTTTTGTTTGTCTTTTTTTTTAGGAAATGCGAATGTAAAAAAGAAAAGGTTAAATTTTGAATAATTTTGAAAATTTCAGAACCCTAGCGCTGAGGACTTGTCATGCTCGGCCGTTTTACTTCCGCCTCAGCAGGGAATGGACAGAAACTCGATTGGAAGTCAAACGGAGCACTTTTCTATGCCTCCGGTTCATTCTCCTTCGCCTCGGTCTTCTCCAGCCCAAGAGCAGCAGCAGCAGCAGCTTACACAAGATGGAAATACTGGGTTGATTCCCGGACTTTCACCGTCTCCTTCGTCCAAGGGGTTGTTCGTCCGCGTCAGAGACTCCGTTCTCCAGCGACAGTCCAGTGTTTTGAGCGGAGGTTCCAGCAGGAAATCGTCCAGCGTCACACATTTTAATTTCAGTTCTGATCCAAATCAGAATTTTAACCAAAATTTGAATTTGAATTTGAATCCAAGTCCTAGTCCGAATCCTCAGGAGCAAAATGTCAACGTCAACCCTCCTCTGGAATCTCCAGATTTGTACATCCGCCCATCTTCATTGATTAATGACCGTAAGTCCCACGTTATTTTCATCTAAGAATTGAAGATTTTTTTAATTTATGAAAAATTAGGGATTTTTTTATTTATGAAAAATTAGGGATTTTTTTAATTTATGAAAAATTAGGGATTTTTTTATTTATGAAAAGTTAAAGATTTTTTTAATTTATGAAAAATTAAAGATTTTTTTAATTAAAAAAATCTTTAATTTGAAAAAGGTATTCTATTTTGTCAAAACGGCTTATTTTGGTGGCCAAAATCGTCATTTTAAGCTCTTTTTGCGTGACAAAATAAGCCGTTTTTACACCCCCCTGTAGT
>JAQIVE010004599.1:0-14280 GCA_034698285.1 Sminthurinus bimaculatus | reverse complement strand
GTGGTTTGACTTCACAGTGACTCCACTCCAATCTTCAATCTCCAATCAACCATACATACATACTTACTTACTTGCACATTACACATGTTTATATGCTGCATGCATTTTCCTTGTTTTCTTTGACTTTTTGTACATCTTCCTTCGTCGTCGTTGATGTTGTTGTGGGGGCAACTCAGCATTGATTCAAGTTTCAAGAGATACAAATACTGATACAGTTTATACGGTACACCTTGTATCTACAGGATAACATTGGAGTCATGTCATGCCTTTGATTATTCTTTACGACAATACAGGATTTTTCCGATTTTGATTAACAAGTCAACCATGTATGTATGCAAGTATAACTATTATGATTACTTTTACTTTTCATTTCCATTTCATTTCTCTTTCGCCCCTTAGCTCTCGATAATCACTCACTTAACCCAACATAGCTTGGCTTTGACTTAACACAACACAACAAAAGACAACACACAAAAAAGAGGAAAAGGAAAAAGGAAGAAGATCATCCATAGCAATAACCTAACCATATTATTATACGATCGACAATAATAATCATAAGAAACTCGTGGATCCTCTTTTTCCCTCTAATTTTTCTGTGTTTCCCTTTCTGCTTTCCTCCCTACTCTTGTTTGATTTTACTTCCTCGGCTTGTTGTGGCCTCTCGGTCAAACTTGCCGTCAGTCAGTTGCAACTATTGCAGGAAGCCGCGAGTGAGTGAGAGATGGGCTCAAAAATGGATTTTAAACGTTTCCTCATCGTCTTGGTAATTTTTAGCAGTGATTCTGCATTTTCTTCCGTTTTTGTGAAAATTGTGTTTTTTAAAAAGAGTTTTGTGTACAAACTGTCAGGTTTTTCGTTATTTTGGTGAAAATAGTTAAATATACAAAAGCTATGAAGTTAAAGTGAAGAGTTGAAGAAAGTTTTTTTATCTGTTTTATGTTTTCTTCTTTAGACCTTCCTAATCGTTGGCTTGGTCGCCTATTCAGTGGTGGATGCTGAACAAAACCAAAGACAACAAAGACAGCAAAGGCGACAAAATGTTCAAACTCAACGGCAGAAACAAGCCGGAGGAGAAGGAGATGAAATTTACGAAGTTTTAGGTAAAATTTCAAGAGTGCTCTCTGTGGTGAATATTAAACGCTGTCATTGACATTGACAGCTGTCAAATTGACAATGTGTATTGATGTATTGGAAATGCTTATGCTATAAAACTGACGGGTTTTGTCTTTGCGCAAATTTTTCAGAACCCGGAACGCGTCGAGGTCGCTCCATTGGAAATATTTACCGTTATTTTTTTGGAGGTGAGAAAAAGAGCCAAAATAGCCCTGTAAATAAAACTTTCTCCAATTTAACGAGAAGTTCAAAAAAATTTGTAGAATTGTCCCAAGAAATTTTTCATGTAGATAAATGAAACTAAAATTCGATTTAATTATTGTACTACAGGAAGCCCAGCTCCCGGCCACCCCTTGATTAAACCCCGCTACTCGACCGCTCGAAAGAGATCTGTTAGAACCTCTAAAAAATCCAAGGGCTCTAAATCCAGCTCGAGCTCTTCCTCTTCTTCTCCACCCAAAGATGCTGGAAGCTCAGGTAAAGAGGGGGCCAGTTCTAGCGAAAAAAGTCCTTCAAAAACTAATGGAGAGGTCAAGAGTCAGGGTCAAAACGAGGAACCCGTAGACAGCATTAGCACAAGCGTTAGTAGTACTCAGTCCGTCTCTGAGTCTTATCACAATCCAACTTACGTCTCCCCCGGCGGAGATTTCACCGTTGGCCCCCTTCCCGTATCCGCTCCCGGTCTTCAACAGTATTCTCCCGTTCCGGTTCCGGTTCCAGTTTCCGGTCCCGGTCAGGTCCAAGACCCCAACCAAGGTTACAATGCTCCAAATCTACTTGCAAATCATCCACAAGGTCAGTCTAGTAACGGTCTAATGGTTCGAAATTATTATAGTGGACAACGAGTGGACGAGCCTCTGGATACACAACCACCCCTCGGGGGAGGAACAACAAACACAGGTACAACAACAACTTACATTACAGCAACAACAGCAACCGGAGGAACAGGAATTCCCAACAGTCCCTACTCAAACAGCGGAGGGAGTGGACCAACAACAACAAGAGGAGGGCCGAGTCCTTTCTCCAGTTCGTTTCCCCAGTCCCAGTCCCAACAGACCCCACAACAAGCCCAGCCCCCTACTTTTTACCAGTCCGTCCAAGTATCAACGCAATCCCAGCAGCCCCATCAATTTCCACAACAATCACAATTACAACAGCATTTTCAATCATCAGCTCAACAACAGTCCCAACCAGGGCAGTTTCAACCCCAGTCTTCTCAATCACCCCAATTCCCCGTACAACGAGCACCAGGATCCCAGCAACCCCAGTATTATTCGGCCCAAACCAATCCTCCCCATGGCAACCCTCCAGGCTATAATTTCAATGCAAGGCCTCTCCCCAACAATGCTCAAGTCAATTCTTACCCAGCTCCAAAATACGCATACAATGCCCCGAATCTTGGAGGTGGACGAGCTTTTAGCCAGCAATACAATTACCCCCAGCAACACCAACAATTACAGTCCCCCCAATCCCCCCGAGCTCCTCTTCCACAACCACAATCCTCATTACAACAATCACCACAACAATTACAACACCAATTACAACAGCCACAGTCTAATATTCTCTCAGGAGCAGGTTCAACCTCTCAGGCCTCAGGAACCAGCCTCAGTTCCTTTCCTGGCTTCCGAGGGAGTGGAGCCCCTACCTCAACCTCAACCTCTGCTCTACCATCATCCGGGTCAAGAGGGACCCCCGGAGGAAACCCCGGCTATAATTACCCAGGAGGATTTGGTTCGACCTTTGGTGTTCGACCGGGTAGTGGAGGAGCTTCCTCAACAACTTCCTCAGCAGGTGCAACAACAACAACCTCTGGAATTCCCTCATCCAATGGATATGGAAACGCTGGACCATCATCTTCGTCAAGGAATTTAAATCCTGGATATTCTGTTAGTCAAATACAAACTCCGATTCCACAGTCGTCAAGTTCAAGTTCAAGTCCAAGCTCTAGCTATGGCAACAACGCTGGTGGAAACCCTTACCAAAATTCATATAAGAGTCTTAGTCAAAACAATAATTACCAGACCATTAGTAGTAGTAGTAGTAGCATTAGTAATAGTAATAATATGAATATTAATAGTAATTATCGTCACACACAAACTCTTCCTGTAATCACAACTGTTGACACGACCTACAACTCGGTCCCTGTTCAGGGCTCACTTTTCCCAGGGCAAGGTCAGGGGGCCTTTGAAGTGGTTCAACAGCAATTAACTTCTAGCTATTATAATGCTCCACCTACAGCAACTTCATCGTCAGCCTCGAGCTCACTCGACAACTTTGGATATATTGCTCCTCCCTCGTCCAACAGTTTGGACGAGGACGACAACGGTGACCTTGACCTTGACGTGGATGACCATAATGGGAGTGGGTCAAACAGCCATTTTCTGGTGACCTCGGCCTCAACTGCCAGTAATAATATTGGTTATTATCCCCAGACCCCTCCAGCTCCAGTCAGCTATGCCTCACCCCCACAAACTATGGGCAATGGCGTCAATGGCAATAATTTTTATAGTCCCGCCCAAACTAGCTATGCCCCTCCCACAAGTACGAGATACAGCCAACCAGCAGCCACGAGCTATACTCCCTCCGCCAATAACAACTATTTGATTTCCAGCCCACAAATTCCCGCTCAAGCTTATTCTCCAGTTTATAATGCTCAGCCAACTTATAATGTTGCACCTGTAGCAACTTCTTATGCAAGCTATTCTCCAGTGCAAACTCCAGTCAATAGCTACACCTATAATGCTCCACCTCCTCAATCTTCTCCAGTCTATTCGGCCCCTGCTCCTTCACAAGGTCAAATTCAAGGTCAAGGTCAAGTCAACGGATATTCCATCATCTCCCCTTCAAATTATGGAGCCCCACAAACCAATTTCTTATCCTCCACAAACGACATTGAGGTCATTCCCCTAGGAAACTATGGGTCATCATCTCCTTTTGCTAACCCTAATCAGTTGTTCAGTCGCTATGGGCAACCACAGGGTCAAAGTCAACATCAAGGTCAAGTGCAAAATCAAGGTCAAAGTCAAAGCCAAAGTCAAGCTCAATATAGAAATCAAAACCAAAACCAAGATGCTGACAGTTCTCCAGAGGACACTGGAAAATTCAACGCCAAGGAGCTGGAAGCCCGACTTTTGAATTATGCCACTCAAAATAATTCCCCAGCTCCAGCATCATCCGCTCCTGCTCCTCAAAATTACGGTCGCTACAATTCTGGACAATCTTCTCAAGCCTCCAGCCAACAACAACAACAGCAACAAAACCAGAGAGGACAGAGACAATATTCTAACCAAAACGGAAACGGAAATCAAAATCAAAATCAACAGCAACCTCAGCAACAACAACAACAAGGTGGTTACTCTTACTATGCAATTGAAACCACGGGTAAATTCGATGCCAAGGAACTAGAAGCTAAATTATTGAGTCATGCTATGCAAAGCAGTCCTGTAACAACGACTTCTTCTTCTTCTTCTTCCTCTTCAACATCTTACAATGGAAATGCTAAAAATAATAAAAAGAGCAAAAATAACAATAGAAATAGCAACAATAATAATAACGCTCAATCTTCTCAGAGTTCGTATCAAAGCTCCCCACAAATGGTCAATTCCTATCCAGCATCATCATCCTCATCGTCCGATGATGTTTTTGGCGAGGAATTTTCCCAAATCGTCAGTTCCCTGGTAAAGTCTGGAATTGAGAACTCTGAGGTGAAGCCCACATTCTCTCCAACTTATTATCAGGAGTACAGTCAACCTTCCTATGATGGGTATGACAGTGACCTGTACACCATGCAGGCTGTCCAGTCCCCTCCGGATAATTCGATATAGAGAAAGTAGACAGTTTAAAAATATTAGCATAATATGCTGACAACTTTTTAAAAGTATTATTTTTTGTATAATATAAAATATAATATCACTTATTTATTCGTTGTTAAATTATTGTGCTGCGATGATATTTATTATGTAACTTGGGACCTTTTTGAGTTTATGAGCTTACATGAGATATTATTTCCGGTGTATTATCATTATTGATTTATTCTTGAGATATTGTTGTTATTTTGTTATTAACATTTAACATCTATATTTATTATTTATGTTGTTGTTGGAAGTTTTTCTGTCCCTTTTTTGATAGTCCAGCACCTGTACAAAGATATTTGTTTGGATATGCAAAAAAGGGCAGAAGACTCGTGTTTTCAGTATTTATTTTCCATGAGCGTACAATCCGCATTGTTATTTATTTTAACCGTTATCTATTTATATATAATATTATGAGATTGAGAAGATACAAATGTATACTGATTTTTAATACTTTGTTGATATTTTGCACTAGTATTTATTAATTGTTATTTGTTATATTATACTGTTGTTATTGTTTATTGTTGTTACTTTTCCCATTTAACTTGATTTTGCCTGCTTTTCTTTGCTGGCTTACGACGCTGTCCATCATTTTGTTTATTAGTGAGCATGATACGATGTTGACGCGAGTACATTATAATTTGTAAATTACTATGTCCTATGTATATCGCTCGTTGATTTTCCTGTTTTCATACGATATAAAATCAGTTGTCTTGGGAAGAGTTTATGTGTGACGAAAAGTAAAAAGAAAAATGATTATAATAAAGAAAGCGGCTGACTGCTGCACTTTTTATCATGAAAGAGATGCGAAGGATTATTATTTTCTTCCAGTCATTCGTACTGTAATAGCATACTTATCATCATTATCATATATAGTCATCAAATTAAGATTAAGATTGCTGTTGAGCTTATTGAGAATGAGTGATTATTTTTTGCTTCTTCTTGCATAGTATCTATCGTGTTTACTACATGTGCATAGTTAATTCCTACGTGATTGAGGTGAGGCGTAAATGGTAATTATTATGCATCTAACTACTTAATCAATGGATAAGTGATACTTTATGAATATGCATGCTGCGTAATGTGTAGCGGTATAATGTGTCGTCCTCATATTTCACAAACATAGTTAGTTGACAAACAGGTAAATGTGGAAATAAAAAGAGGATAAGCATCAGAAAAAGAAGATGAGGCTAACTTTTTGTCACAGCCCGAAGCTGTCACCTCACTTGAGGTTCACAAAGAAGCATGAATTCTCATAAAATATAAAAAAAACAAGGAGCATGAAAACCAAGACATTACAATTTCTTATCACACGTGACACCAATGTAAGTAAATCCGACATTTTAATTTCACTTGAGGAGACGTGACTTTAGTTTAGTTGCTTCGACGTGCATAACAGAGGCTTGATTTCCCTTCCTTCTGAATTGTAGGTGATAAAAAAATACTTTTTTGTATATGTATGAAATCGCAGGACTAATGACCAATGGCCAGTGGAATAATTAACTACAACTATGGTGATAACAATCTCAATTCCTGAGCGAGCGAGCGAGGTGACAAAAAATGAGAGACAACTATTAAACTAGAACTTTTCTCTACAAAATATTATACGGTACAAGTAAAAGAAAGTTTGTCAACTTTGTGAGCAAGTCTTCAGCTTGGAATAATTTATTTTAAAAAAACGATTGTACATATAGGAAATATCACAATATGAAAAAGGGATACGGTTTCATTGAAACAATAAAAACAATATTTTTTGAGGTAGTAACAATTAATAAATAAATAAAAAATGAGTCATAAAGAAACTCGGAGTTTCGTTTTGCTATCACGCTACTCGATCACTCCGCAATGGAACACAATCGGAGTTTTGCACGTAGAGTTGGGGCCAAACGCATTGATCCTGGGAAGTCTTGCCATTGACATCATGGAGACATCCTTGTACATTGCAGAAGCCGTGGACCCATTAAGGTTGACTCGACGTCCATCCTTTTCTTTTCCGCCGTCCTCTCTGTCACTGTCTCTATCCCTCAATGGGCAAGGAAGAATAAAGGATTCGTCGCTCACATCCCTCGACTCTTGTTCCTGGCACAGCGAGGTCAACCAGACTGGAAGAAGCGGGACCGATGAACCGTAATGCTGATCACCCTGTTGGCTATAGAACCCTAATTTTTGTGTTTGCTTTTCAAGGAACGTTATCGGATTCCCCCGGAGCTCAAAATTGGCCAAGGGTTGACTATGCGTGCCATGAAGGAACTGTTCCATCTCTTCAATCTTACGCATCTTCTCCTTGACCCCGTCATCCTCTCGAATAAAATCCTCGAGCAAACCTCTCATTTCCCCCGGGGGCAGAGGCGGAGGCAGACACAGACTGGAGGGACGTAGCGTACTAATCCGATTGTCAGACAGGTCCACCGAAACGAGCAATTGAAGGTGCGAAAAGGTCCAGGGTTCAACCCTCTCGATCCGATTCCCACTGACATCCAAACCGACCAAAGTTGAGGGGAGGGCCGAGGAGGAGAGGGTGGTCAGCTTATTGGAGCGAATGTACAGCTCATTCAGCCTCAGCTTCCGGCTACATCGCCAACCCTCCTTTTGGTCCAGGTCAAGGCAGCCCATTACAACACTAGTCAAATTGTTTCCATTCAGACGCAGTTTGGTAAGTCGAGGTGGAATGACAAGGGACAGGTTGAGCTGGCCCCTCAGTCCATTCTCTGACAAGTCCAATTCTCGGAGGAGGTCAAGGTGCGAAAAAACCCGGGCAAGATCTCGTCCCTTACAGTTTAAGCGATTTTCGGACAAGTCGAGGGTTTTGATATTGGGCGTGGAGTAGAAAAGTCCTGGTCGCAGAATCTCAATGCGATTACCCTCGAGATTAAGGGAAGACAGGTGAGATAAACCCTCAAAAGTCCCGAGCTTTAGATGAGTTAGTCGATTCCGGGACAAATCCAGGGTTTCCAACTCGGGGTTGTGTGCAAAAATGCCCGGCTTTAGAGTCTCCATTTGGTTACCAGCCAGACTGAGTGAAGACAGGTTTAATAAGCCTTCAAAAGTACGCAGGTTAATGTTATTTAGCAGATTTCGGGCCAGGTCGATGGTTCTTAGCTGGGGTGTGGGAGAGAAGATGCCCGGTTTCAAAATCTCAATTTGGTTTTCAGAGAGAGAAAGAGAGGTCAGATTGGACAACCCGGCAAAAGTCCCGGGCTGTAGGTGCGTCAGCTGATTTTGGGTCAATTGGAGGGTTGACAAATTAGGGAGGCCGGGAGCTTTAGGAAAAACGCCCGGCTGGATCCGTACGAGTCCGTTGCCACTCAAGATGAGCGTCCTTACGTTCTCCAACAATTTTTCATTTCCCGGCTCTGAATCTGGCTCTGGATCGATAATAGAGCTGAAGGTGGGGGACAGTGGGCAGTCGGTAATTGTGAGCCCTACCAGGGAATGGAGCCAGAGGATCGACCTCGGTAGTAAACCCGGGCTGGGCAAATGGTTTGCACGCCCTGAATCGGATGAACAAGTGACGACGAGGTCAACGGCTCTCTTCCAGTCTTCCTCCTCCGACTCGGACTGAGGGACGGGAGGAAGGGAGAGCACGTCCGTGTTGAATAGGTATTGTTCCAATTCGGATAGGGAGCGGAGGTTACAACTCACCTGACGCACAGAACCCAGAAGGGAAGGGGGGAAATGATAACAAGTTTTGGGCATTTTCATCCACGGATTCATTCGGACCGAATCCAAGAAGGATCCTTCACTCTTCCCATGCGAGATGAGCACAATGATGAAAAGACGCCAAGTATTAGGCGATGCGGGTAACTTCATTTCAACCGGCCGGCCGGGGCTTGTACACTGTATATTGTATATATGTATATATGTGTCACTCAAAAGGATGTCGAAATGAAATTAATTGCAGAGGAATCCTTCCCTTGCTCACATGCAATACCTGGCCACTGTATGCTACGTGTGAAATACAAGGAAAAGTGAGAATGAATGACACACGCAAACAACGAAGGATAGAAAATACGGCTAGTTCGTGTGTGTATGAGTAAAGACAAGAGAACCTCCTTAATGTAACGGTGAGAGTGGGGATACAATGCTTGGAATTGAATAAAGAAAGGGACCATGTGTGTTGTGTGACTGTAATACCTACTTGCGTACTTAAGGATCTATCTATGTATAGCGACTTTCAAAGGGCATCAACCCCCAAGAATAAAATTCCATAAAAAGGCACAATAAGACTTTGAGCTTGGGACAATGAATCTTAAAAAATGGTGCCTATATGCATTTCTTACTGTGCAAAAGAAATGAAATTTTGTCGAGACAATTATTAACGGAAGAATATTATTTTACGTCCAATTAGAGATTAGAGGTCAGCATACTAAATTGGCTAAACCCATTTTATTTTTTCCAGGCCGTTGCCCCAAAGGTTCCTGAGGAATTCGATTTGTATTATCCCTAGTAAAACGATATCGATTCGTTGATTCCATCAAGTTTGCTTCGGTATCGCGTACAAAGTCGGCGGTGTTTTGACTTGAAGCAGCCACCATGTAAAGGCGATTCGGTGCGTTCAATTGATGGTCTCGAATGAGCGTCATCTTTTGAGCTTCGTCGATGAGCCCATTTTTTACATGAATTTCCAGAGCTGCCTTGATCCCTTCATTTATGTATTCTTTCAATTCGAAATCGGATCTTTAATTGCCACCAGGGGCTGGATTAAATTTGTAAGTGTTGATGCTACTCTCGATGGCCTTGTAGTAATCACACTGGGAGAAAGCCTCTAGGAATTTGTAATTATTTTGATTGTTTGTGTGAGTATCCGTTGTAATAAAATCTCGGTGAGCGGCATAGGGAATGGAGAATGCGGCCATGTCCTCTATCTTTATGTTGCGCACCCAGGGGTCGGGTGAGTATTTGTAAACACATTTGGGCGGGAAATGGTCCGATTCTATGAGGTGCTTCTGAATTTTTTCAATCAAATTTACATTTTTCAAAACAAAAATCAAAAATGAAATTTTTTGACAACAAAAAACTGAAGCAAATACGTCATTGCAGAAAATACAGACCTTTGACACTGTATTGAGCAAACTGCCGTATCTGCCTCCAATTCCTATGAAGTATTTTCAATTGTTGTCTGTAATGTAGGCTTTTATCTCAGCTTGAGTTACTGCCAAAGAAACAAAAGCAAAACATTTTTGGCATTGTGGGTTAAAATACAACATACAAGGCTGCAATTTTTGTTTTTCAATCATAAAACCTATAAAAACAGTTAATTACCAAACATGGCGACCGGAAAGAGAAAAGATAATACCATCAGCGAGGAGAAATATTGACAGAGGGCGAAATTTGAGTATTTTTTGGGGCTCGCCATGTTGATTTTATGGAAAATTAAGGCTAAATTCAGAAAATCAGAGAAACTCTTGTACAAAACGTTGTCTCAACTTATATTTAACCGCGGACTGACGACTGAGGCTGTCCTTTATCCTTTATTTATTTCTTGTACCTCGTAGTAAAACCCAAAGACATGATTAACAAGTTTCTGACTCGGTCAACAATTCCGAGAACTCACAAGAAACACCGACAGTAAAAAGGCCGATATGGTAGAAGCAATATGGTATAATCTTAATTGAAGCCCATTGATGATGAATGATGAATAAATTTTATGTGAGCATGCTGAATTAAATTTTAATTATTACCTACTTGTCCCGTCCAAAAAAGTAGCACGATTTTCGAAAAGATCATAATGGGACAAGTAAAATAAAGAATAATTATGCATTTGTATTATTTATTAATTATTTATTGTTTTTTAATTTTCAATCCATAAAATTACTGATAAACGAAGATCGGACAATCTGTGGAATTTTAATTTTTGAATTCCTCATTTTGGTATGTAGTCAAGGAAGCATTAAAAGAGACCTTTAATTTTGTTAATGCTAACTATGTACATATACTAACGACTTTACTTTTTATAGTTCAAGCTACATAACGGGACACGATTGGGGTTTCGCAGGTGGAATGGTGCCATTGACTTGGGCCAAACGGATTGATCATGGGAAGCCTAGACATGTACATTAAACCGCCCATTTCAACTAGAGGTGCAGCGTACTCGTCAAGGTTGACTCGTTGTCTGACTTGGTCTTCTCGGTGTCGGTCTCCGGCCCTCGATGGACAAGGATGAATAAAAATGTCGTCGCTAACGTCTCTCGACTCTTGTTCCTGGCACAGCGAGGTCAACCAGGGTGGAAGAAACTGGGCCGATGAACCCTGCTGATGACCCCGCTGTTTTGGAAGGGCCGTTATGGGATTCCCCCCGAGCTCAAAATGGGCCAGCACCCACAGCATCTTCTTAGGGAGGATGCGAGGTTTGGTTTTGAAACGGAGATTAGAGCTCTCTTCCCTCTCACGGATACTTTTTTTGAACCGGTCGTCATCCCGAACAAAATCCGCTAGCCATCCCCTAATTCGGTCTGCAGGCAGAGCGGGAGGTAGACACAAGCTGTTGGGGCTGAGAGTGGCAATCCGATTGTTGTACAGGTTTACTGTCATGAGAACTTGAAGGTGCGAGAAGGTCCAGGGCTCAATCCTCTCAATTAGGTTTCCACTGACATCAAAGGTGACCAGACTAGAGGGGAGGGTTGAGGCGGAGAGAACCGTCAGCTGATTGGAGCGGAGGGACAGATCCGTCAGTCCCAGTCTCCGGGTACATGGCCAACCCTTATTTTTGTCATAGTCAAGGCAGCCCATTACAATACTAGTCAAGTTGTTTCCATCAATCCGCAGTTTGGTAAGTTGAGGCGGAATGACGCGGGACAAGTTGAGCTGCCCCTTTAGCCCGTTCTCCGACAGGTCCAATTCTCGGAGGAGGTCAAGATTTGAAAAAATGTGGTCAAGCTGTCGCCATTCACAGTTTAACCGATTCTTGGTCAATGTGAGAGTTTTGAGTTTGGGGGTTGGGGAGAAAATGCCGGGTTTTAAATTCTCCATCTGATTACCCTCAAGATTAAGGGAAGACAAACGCGATAAGCCCTCAAAAGTCCCGAGCTTTAGATGAGTTAGTTGATTTCGAGCTAAATTCAGGTTTTCCAGCTCGGGGTTTTCACAAAAAATTCCCGGTTCCAAAGTCTCGATCCGGTTATCATGAAGGCTAAGAGAGGACAAAATCGGTAATCCCTGAAAAGTTCCCGGTTGAATCTTCTTTAGTCGATTCCCAGCCAAGTCGATAGTTGTCAACAGAGGATTGAGGGAGAAAATGCCAGGCTTCAAAGTCCCAATTTGATTTTCCGAGAGAGTTAAGGAAGAAAGATTGACCAACCCCTCAAAAGTCCCGGGTTGCAGGTTCGTCAGCCGATTCCCGGTCAATTGGAGGGTGGACAAGTTTGGAAGGCCGGGAGCTTTAAGAAAAATGCCCGGCTGGATCCGCTCAATCCCATTGCCAATCAACAGGAGCATCCTTACGTTCTCCAACAACTTTCGATCGATATTTTTCTCTCCTGGCTGTGGACTGAGAATCGAGCTGAGGATAGGGGAAAGTGGGCAGTTGGTGATTCTGAGTTTGACTATAGAATGGAGCCAGGGGATTGACCTTGGCAGTAAATCCGGGTTGGGCGTATTGTTCCTTTGTATGGGACTATCCGGACCTGGGCAGTCGACCTCAAGATCAACGGCCCTCTTCCAATCCTCGTCCTCCGAATCGGACAGGGGGACGGGAAGGAGGGAGGGGACGTTCGTGTTGAACAAGAATTCTTCCAATTGATCACGAGAGCGTACGTAACAACTAACTGTCGTGACATAACCAGCAGGGATCGTGGTCCAATCAATACATTTTTTTGACTCATCATCGAAGTACCCCTGGCTTTTCCCACCGGGAATGAGCGTGATGATTAAAAGACACCAAATGATCCGAGATACGGGTGAGGGCGTCATTCTATTTCGGATATATATGTAACTTTAACCAGTCCTTGCTAGAGCTTGTTTTTGTCACAATGTTGATGAGTGGGAATTAAAGTGAAATTAATTGCAGAGGATTCGAGACAAGATTCGTCCCTTTCTCCTACACCGTTGAAGCCACTATATAAAATGAAAGGAAAAGTGAGAATCCATGACACAAAATACAGCCAGGCCGTATGTACGAGAACAGTAAATGAAAATGCATATACATATGATGTACAAATAACTACTTACTGTATGTAACGGTGAAAGTAGGGTTGCGATGCTGGGGATGGAACATGGAATGGAAAGGGTCCGTTCGCCATGTACAATGTACGTACATATTTTATCTACATACTTAAATATCTATCAATAGCAAATTTCAAAGGGCATCAACCCCGCTTCAAACCATAAAGAATAAAATTGCATGAAAAGGGACAGAAAGTAGAACAATTTATTTTATTGACTGGGCCGTTATTTTACAAAATGTGACTAGACAAAAAGCTAAAAAGTAAAACATTTTTGTTTTATCCTCAATCCTCAAGATTGGCCAGAAAATGAAAGATTAAAGATTAACCAAGGTAGGCCCAAAGATTCTTTATGGACAGAATTATTTACATGCCAGGTGTTCAATTTCAAAAACTGTCCAATTTAGAATGGTCCGGTTTTTTGAAATGTCTCGATTTTGGAATCGCCGAACAAATTTTTAGATTTTAAGCAGTTTCTAAGGGGGTTTAAGCTTGCAACAATAAGCGTATGCTAAAGTTCAAGAAAAAGAAATTAAAAACCGGTACTCATCAGACTTCTTTAATCATTGACATTATTCTTGTTCAGAAAAGTAAATCGATTGATTGCATAAAGTTTAAACAAAAAACTTTTGTTGTCATGTTATGTAAAGGATTCTTTACATAATATTACCATTGCCATTTTCACGGGTAATATTGAAATACGTTTTCATAATGTACATGCTAGCATATTTTACAGACCACACGATAAATGTACATATTGCGATAAGGCATGACAACTTGATTGAAACTATCTCTACTGTACTGACAAGTGAGTTTGGCAATGGATCTGGATCGCTGATAGTGACTATAAAATTATTGTTGGCTTACATAATATATTATTAATTACATAAGCAATACGAAGTATTAGTCATTTGCTATTTGTGAAGCGTCATCATTAAACTAATTTAAAGTAGGGAACTCAATCGTCCTCATTGACCTACTACATTTTTCTTTGTATATTTAAACACCATGAGTTTGCAGATATTACACGTATGGTTTTTGAGATTTTTCCTTCTCCAGGCGACTCTCATTGCTGTAGTATACGGTAAGAAATCTAGTCCGGAAATCTTGCCTTTTAATTTTATAACTATACTTTCATAACTATGTTTAGATTTTAT
>JAQIVE010004598.1:0-14280 GCA_034698285.1 Sminthurinus bimaculatus | reverse complement strand
ATCGATAGGATAAGGAATAAAGAATGGTATGAGCGCATAGATATGGAGATGAATGAATTCAAAAACTAGGTAACATGGCAACAAATAAATATAGGTACAGGAATCAAATCGAATAAACGGGCAAAGAATGACATCGAAGAGTGAAATAAACTTTTCCGAGTACATATTAAAAAGGTTGTCAAATCAGTTGGAGAACAATTAACATAGAATAAAAAATAAGCAAAAGAAATGCATGGAGTAAATAGCTAGAAAAATATCGTGATACTGATATGGCAATAAATTTCTTTAAATCATTAGAAAAAATATTATTCTTGGTGAAAAGAGAGAAGTGCTGTAATGCCATCAGATAAGGATGGGTCAATAATTTTTGTTTTCCCGTCATATGACGGGCGTCCCCACTTGTAAGGTATAAATTTTCAAAAATAGTTGTACAGTAACAAAGCAATTTGCCGGTGTTTGATTTAACTTACAGCTTGAATATGATCTGAGATGGTTTCAAAACAAGAAGCTGAGTGCAATTTACACTCTTCAATCTCACAAAATCCCTCTTTTTGGCCTTGACTTGGTCCATTTTCTTCCAGTCCATGATCTTCCACAATGTTTTCGATGGCTTCCAAATGCGACTCAAGTTGGTTCAAAATTGAACATTTATTGTGCTCTGAATCCTCATCCGCCTGTTTTTTAAATTGTCAAAAACATTATCTATAGATTTTGACAAAAGTTTTATGCCCTTGGGAAAAAATCTTGTCAATTTTGATTCTCTTTAGGAGAAAACTCTGTAGTGTCAGGGATTTGGATCCCGTGGAAAATTTTCAAAGTTCAATTTTTGTCACCGCGGAAAAAACGGAATTAATTTTGCTAAAATTACTTTACTCAAAAGTTTCAATCACCTTTCCGTGCAACCTTGTGTAGAAATAAAATTTTCATGAGATTACCGACACAAAATTTTTTTCTAAGGGTGTACTTTAAAAAAAGTAATGTATCATGGAACGTCTAATGTATAATTTTTATGATAATATCATTAAAATTATTATTTATTGTTCTACTATTTGTAGAGGTCTTGTAAAGCCCTCTACCTACATTCTAGTTCTACTACTACTACTACTATATATTATATTATATATATGTATGCTCCATGTACATTATACAGGTGACGTGTAACTTTTCCTGTCCATTACTTTTACACGCACACAACACACACATACATTTCAGACAGTTCAAAAAAGTATCTACAACCTACAACATACAAAAATACAATAATAATATATTTATTCTTTTTGTTCTTTCTTCGTGATTAGGAATTAAATAAATATAATTCCTAAACCAAAACTACAATTAAATAGTGCCAGTTGACCAACCATTATTTAATCATCAACAAAAGCTAGTTCATTCGTTGTTTAAATGAATAGCAAAAGTGCAATTAGTTCATAGATCATAGTCAATAGTTCATAATCCAATAGTTCATAGTAAAAAGTAGTCTTTATTACATATTATCTTCCTCTCCCAACTAGCTATTTACTTACATTTTACAAGTTACAATAGTTAGGATTTTAAATTGAAGCTATAAAATCTTACAATCATCTCACACAGTCAAGCAATCCATCATATATCATGTCTAGTGTCATGCATAGTCATTCAATATTTTTCTTAATACTTCTATAGTCAATAATAGTACCAAAAAATACTCCTTTTATAAGCATTTGCCAACAAGGAGAAGCTTTGTTATCCTTATACGTAACCATTATGCATATACACAATCAAACCCTCCATATGCACAAGCAACTCTTGCATCGAATACCAATATCAATAATTGATTATTATTGCGGATTTCTATGCTCTTTTTGATTTGCCTTGAACTCTGTCATTTAAAATGCAAATTTAAGTAATGTTTCCAACTCATATAGTACAGCACAAGAGCAAAAACTATAGAACTATAGCTTTTCTTGGCAATTTATTATTCATTGTCCAATGTTCAGGACCAAAGTAAACAAAGGGCTGTGTAATACGTTTGGAATTCTCAATCCAAAAATCCTCCTTATCTCTCGACAGTTCACGGAAAAATATACATAAAGCAGGGAGAAAGGAGGTTCATTCCGTACATGTATAATGTACATAGCATACATGTATGAATACAAAAGAAGGATCAAGCATTGCAATTGCAAATCGAGGATCAAGAAAATGGGAGAAAGAGAAAGAAATACACGTATCTATAGAAAAGAAGGAACGGGAGTTGGAGAAAGTTGTAGGTAGTCTGAGATTGCAGGTATTTAATAGGCTGAGTAAGTGTGTGTAATTGGTTGGAGCAGTTGGTTGGATGGTTGGTTGACTCGATGGCTGGCTGGTTGGTTGGTTGGGCTGGCAGAATGAATACGGGCTCATTGGAACGGAGAAGATGGAGAAGTAGACTGAAGACAGAGAATAGAAGAAAGCCAAGGTGGGTTGTGCTTCCACCAGAAAGAAGAGAGAGAGAGAAAGAAAGAGTCCTCTCATGCTCATGCAGCCTTGTCTACCAAACTTGTTCTCTCTCTCTCTCTCTCTTCTCTCCCTCTTTCTCCTTCTGCTGTGACGGTTTAATCTCGGAAATTGCGGCTCGCATTGCTTCCAATCGTTTGTTTCTATTACTGTCAGAAATTCGTTCCGTACCACATGATGCCCAAGCCAAACCATAGTCAACTCAACTCATGTATATATACGAAAATACATACAGTTACTTTGTACAGTTACGTATATATGGACCAAACTAAAGCAACCAAGAACCAAAAGGCGAAGAAGAAGCAGAAGGAAAACTAGTTCTATGTCTAGAATATACTAGTTACTACTAGAAAAAGCCAACTGCTATACTACTGTTCGACGTATAGATACGACTAAAACCAAACACACAGGGAGCAGAGATACATACACACACAGGGAAAGTCGGAGAGTGGAAGTCAAAGTCAAAGTCGAAAAATAAAGAAAGGCCCCCGAAACAAAAATTATAGCGGAGAGTCTGAGACATCCCCATTCCACGAATTATTCCAGTCCAATCCCCCCACATAGCTTATTTATTATCTGTACTATAAAGCAACTGGGCTGTATTCCTCCCTTCTTCTTTCTGTCGCGCATCTCTCTCCCTCTCTTCCTCTCTCTTTGGTTTGGCCACACAAAAACATAGGGAAGCTCTTAAAAATATCCCAAAGCCTTTCAATTCAGACTATCCTGTCTCCTTTATTTTCTTCTGACTGCACGTACACATAAATACATACTTGCACACATGTATGTGTAATGTGTATGTATACACAAACACTTTTCGATCGTATTTCTATTGCCCAATATTCAATTTCCAATCCAATATCCACATGACCTCTATAAAATAAAATTCATGCATGTATGTGTATACAGATAATGGAAAATGGAGGCATGAACCTCAACCTCTCCTTCTTTTCCGAATGGGTAATAATATCCCACCACCTTTCTCTCATATTTATCTACTTTATGGCCTGCATATGGGATTTGACATGACTTATGCAGTATCTTCACCATAAACTATCACAATGAGCTCCCAAAAGTTTGACGACTCCTGTATCTACAGCGTATCGCCCTCGTTTTCTCCAAGAAAACGGCAATGCAATGGAGAAGTGCAAAGAAAACTGGTATAAACTATGAAGTACACTGTACATATTTAAACGTAGAATATTGTATGATGTACCTATCTCATTCCTATTTCTGCTTTCTAGTCTTGAAATATAGATATTTTTATGGTGTAGGCAACTGACCACACTTAACAGTCCATTTTTGCTCTCACATTATTAATTTCGATGTACTTTTGACATGTCGGCAATTGCTCTAAACAGATCGATGGATCGGATTTTTTGTGATAATTTTGACATTGAAATCATTTTTTCAGAATCATAATAACGTCCAAGATTTCTGCAATATGAATGTAGATACTCGTATAAAATCTTAATACATATGAAAAAGGTAAGTAATGATAAAATTTCTTACCCGAGTACAGCATACCCGAAGGGTCGGACTTTCCATTTTCATTTTTGGAATTTAGTTTGTTGTTGCTGTTATGGTCAGAATTGACTTGAGACTTGATATTGGAAGGATTGACACCGTTTTCATTGTTTCCGCAGCCACCGCCATTGCCACTTGAGTTATTGTTGTTGTTGTTATTATTGTTATTGTTGTTTCCATTATTTCCTTGTTGAGACCCGTTTGAGCCGTTGGAACTGTTATTCATGTTCTGCTTCTGCTGGGACAACCGCTCCTGTTTTCGAAACTGCAAATTTTATCAATCAGTTACTAATGAAATGGAAATATTACTACTATCTACTAAATTGTGGGATTAATAGCGATATAGTTTGATAAGGCATGCATCAATAAGATAAAAGCTCACCTTCGCACGACGATTTTGGAACCAAACTGTGAGGTAAACATGGAAAAAAATCATACGATTATTGTTTGTTTCCTAAAATCGAAAATTCTATGATTACGAGCTATTAAATTTGTGTGCTATTTTTTATTCAGCCTTAAATACATCTAAAAATACATACCCTATAAATCCAGGATGATTACAGACATGTAAAAAAGATGTTAATCCAATCATACATCAATATTTTGTTCTATATTTCCATTGTTTTTAGAACCATACAACAATCATAAATATTCTTTGAAAACAACCGTCATTCCTGCCCCCAATCGTACATCGCGCAACTTGGACAAGTGTCGTAGGGAATAAAAAGACCGACATGATTTCGTATTTATTGTACATTTTTATGGGTATCGACATTAATTGTATTTTTTTCGGTCGTTAGCAGGAGACATCACATATGTAAGGTGACTGTAAAAAAGTTAAGGTTCATGATCATGATCATGACAAGCCGTGTACAATTTATTTACATTTACATGTACTTGTTTGTTTGCACTTGTACGCGGATTGTGCGGACAGAGAGATTTAGTGACAGCTTACAAGGTAATAAAAAATAACGAGAATAAAAACACGAGTAGCTTTCATGATGATCCTCAATACATGTATGATGTATGTATGTACGTGTAAAAGTGTATCATCTTGCATGATAGACACACCATACTTCACTTATCATTGCATAGTATATGTATATAAAGTACATAGACCAAAAAAGAGACAAAGAAAAAAAGGAAAAGAAATGATTCATTTGACATTTATTATGACGGTGGACTCTATTTATTTGCCCTGTACAATGTACGCGGCAATGCAACGCCGTAGAGAAGAGATTTGGATTGTCTATCACCACCAACTTTATACTGTATACACTTTACCCAGTGCGGTGGTGATAGACTAAACTCTCCCGTCTGTTCTACTCAATGTTGTCCCATGATGAGGACTTGGATATCATTTGAGTGATGATGAACGTGAGTTGAAAAATATTTAGCAATGTCATACGAATACGAATACGGATAGGCATCCCCTGTGTTTTACCATAGTCATAGTCATGCATTTGTTCAAGCCATGGACGAGGTCCAACAATATACATAAAAACAAAACAAACAGCAATATTTGTACTTTGTATTTGATCTTTTAGCTTGAAGCGGGCATGTGGATGAATATTGTTTAATGTATATTTTTCTACTTACAGTTCTGGTCAATGAATCTGTATACATGTATGTATGTATGTATCGAGAATAAGAATAATGATCATGATGATAGAGACTAATACATAGTGTAAGGATATACCCGTGTTTATGGAGGGGATTACAAGTTCCGCATTGCTCACTCACTGACTCAAGGCGCAAAGTTACACCCCATTTACCTACCCATGCCCATATCCCTGCATCTATGTATGTATTCATGTGGACTCGATATGATTTTTGTTTCGCCTAACTAGCTAGCTAACTAACTAACGAGTAACTGGCTGGATAGTCCTGAGCTTTTTTCCTGGTAAATGGCATAACATATGCAATCCCAATTTTTATCCTGTACTTCGTGTTATAACTGTAATACAAAGAGAGAAAGAAGGACGAATAAAGATGTACTTAGCTATACATACAAGCATACATCGAATGTAGAAGGAGTAGAGTTGGATAGTCTGATAGACCAAGAAATTTTATTGCCACCTGTCATTGTTGACTCAGCAAATTTGCACCCGCGTCCCGAGCCTTATTAATCTTTGGCCACGTGCTCTCTCTCTCTTTATTTCTCTATCTCTCTCTTTCACTAGTCTATCCAGTTAAATGAATGTATAACACTTTTCTGACAACATTGACACTTCATCAAACATCCAACTGGATAAACTAGCCAAAACCAAATCCAACTCCTTCTCCGTATGTATACGTGTGTATATGCATCCAATTCTGCCTCCATCTCGATTGCTGGTTTTCCAAAGTAAAACCAACACATTGACTAATATTTGATATTGAGTAACTAAAATTACAACTTGGGACGTACAAGTCATCAGCCCCTCTTCGTTTACATTACTTTGCTCGTTTGGATATGAATTTGAATTGGGATTCACTTCACCGTGCGGCTTTAAAAACAAACTTGAGGAGCCGCCTGAACTCGTCCCTCTCGCTTTAAATTAATCATGCCATGTTGGGCCATGGGGAAAGACGATCAGATTCGATTCGATCAAAGATCAAATCGGAAACTAGAATCTCTAGACTCAACATTCACAGTCCCGCCATATTTTCACAGTACCTTTACGTTATATTAAGCGGGTTTTTTTCAAGTTTTCTCCCTTGCTTCGTAACTTTCTTTAACTTTCAGAAACCAGCTTAAGGAAAGAATTAGAATATTCAAGAATGAGATATTGCGCATCGAGAAAAATCAGGATCAACTTCGTTACAGCCTTCAATTTAAAATTTAATTTAACGTTATATCGACACGTTTTTCTTAAAATACTCTGTATGTTTATGTTGTATCAGATACAGGCAATTTTGTTCCATAGGAGATAACAAATAACAGTCATTTATAATTTATAAACCCTTTTCTGCGTGTAAACAACAGAATGCGTGTTTTTCCTTTTTACAGTTGGCAAATGAATATGAAATGTGCTGGTGTTGTGGGGAGAAAGGTCAAGCCTTTTGGAAAAAAGTGTTATTTGTTTTGACTCCAAACACTGACATGTGTACGGGAGGAATTGTTGTATACTTTACACACTTTTGCTGACTAAACGATCATCACCCCTTTCCATGTGACTTTGGCTGTAACAACAAACGATTTCTGTCTTCGACATTAACTTGAAACACACTTCACATTTACTATTGGAGAAATTCCCAATCTTTCTGTATAGTAATAAATATATGGATTTCTACGGATATTTAAGAATTATTGTTATTGAGCAAAAGTCCGACTGTCACAATATCAAAAAGCTACAGATGATTGTGACTGGGACTGTGTGTATTATACACATAATATACATATAGAATAAGCTATAATATGGCGAAAACGATCGGAGCAAAAACACAAGTCATGAAAATCAAATTAAACATTTTTAACTTGGGTCTGAGGTTGTCAATGCATTTTGGTCCTCTGTTCTAGACTCTTGGCTGCTTGATGGTTTGCAAGTGTTGTTGTATGTATATTTTGTGAGTCTGGGTCGACTTGTGATCGTGATGCTTGCCTGAGCACTTCATGAGCCGTTCATTTTTTGATGTCTTCATCAATGTATCATAAACACACATTATATGTACATATTATGTTATACATACGCACTATCAAAATATTGTGTGTAAATGCACATAGAAGTACATACATAAGTACACACATAGTTAGATGCACTGAGTATGTTTAGTGCGTTTGGCAGAAGGGACGTTTGTGTGTGTGTGTGTTTGTGTTTGTGCATGGACTATTGGAGGATTCGACCACATGTTCACTTCCACTCCACCCTCTCTATTAGCAGGCCGAGCCGAAGCAGGAGCAGAGGCGAAGCAACTTGTATCCACATTTATCCACACACAAAGTCCTCATTCATTCAATCATTTAGCCATCTTTTCCTCCTCTCACATTCATTCATTCATTCATTCAGCCATCCATCCAGTCCTCATTCATCTCGAGCATCCAAACAGACAAGACCATGAATTGAAATGAACCTACAATCTACACTTTTCATCTCATAAATAAATACTAATAAATATTGTCAATTGTAAATAAGCTTTGGCCCGATACACATGCACATTATACATATTACATATCTATAATGGGATAAATAAAGATACAGATAGATACATTATATATTACACGACGATTGTGTGTATTGTACATTATGACGCTGTTGAGCCGACCTTCCCTTTTAAATTATTGTCTCGTGTATTTCAATTTAACTCAATGCCCAATGTTTACACGATCAAGTCAAAATCTGTATACTCAATTTATGCATTAATTGCTCTCCAAGGTAAAAACCGATGAGTGAACAAAAAACGCAGTTGTAACTATGCATATGTATACAATATTTTTTAATCTGTGCAATCTCAACAGCCCTAATTAATCCTCACGCTAATCAAAAAATAAAATCAAAAACAAGGTATATTATTTCAAAATTTACTTCACCTAGGGCCTTCTTGTAAAGTACAGAAATTCTCTGACTGCTTAAAATTGGGATGAACTCTTTCAAATATTTATACATAATAAAATTATGAAAACGGTGTGGTAAAATCCCCTTATTATTATTTGCTAGGTAATTCCCAAGAAATCGGATGAAGACCTAAATTCTGTGTACACACAAATATTTAGGGGCTCTTCATGTGTTTGAGTTTGAAGTTTCGGGATAGAGTTGATACTTTTAGTGTGTAGTTACTGTGTGCGTTCTTCTGCTCTTTGCTTTGACTTTTGCTGGGAAGATATTATAGGCAGAAAAGAGCAACTATATGCTGGCAAGGAGTAGAGAGAAAGAGAGAGAGAAAATGGAAAAGTGGATGTTCAGTTCCTGATATCTAATTTTCTTAAGTGCTCACAGTATGAGATCTCTGGTTCTGCTTTTACCAGCAACACTTTAATCGCTCCTCCGGCCAGCTGATGCGGCAGCTCCAGCTCCAGCTCCGGCCACTGTGTGTGTTGTACGTATACATGTGGATCCTTTGTGTATGTGCCCGTGTATGTGTACAGTGTACATTTATACACATATTTCTGTCTTCTCCTTGACTATCTTTAGTGACTACAGAGTTGCAGTTACTTGGAGCGTTCGCCGATATTTATTTCGAATCACGTCCTAATATATCTCCGGAAACTCAGGGACCCTTGCAAAATATATTAGGTTAAGTACCATCTACATCTCCCCATCTTGTCACTTACTTATTTGCCTAAAATCCAACCAGCCAACATTCCTACTACATTCCTCCTCCTCACCACTCCTTCGTCTTCTCAAATTCGTTCATTTATTCCTTCGTTCATTCTATGTACAATACTTAGATAAATACTTGGAGTCTAGTCACCGAGAAATTTCCTACAAGAACATTAAACATCTTCCAGTTCTGCATCCATGTACTGATACATTTGTATGTATATATCTGCATCTCCTTTTCTTGCCCTTTCTTCATACTTTCTACATTTTACACTCACCTCACAAATTTCGAACAAACACCAAACACTCAACTCTGTCAAATCCAAGGTTCAAAATGCTACTTCCATTTCAAGTAACTAATATAATGCTATACTCTGCATATATGCTTTAAACCTTGTATGCACGTAATCGAAATTTTGTATACTCGACTCGGTTTTCACAAGAATTAGCTGGATACAGACGATTCGTTCCTTCTTTCCAATCCTGTTCCGCCAAATTAGAAAACGTATTCGTTAGACAACGACGACAACGTCGAGATCTTCGTTTCCCCCTCTTTCACCATATACCAAAATATCTCCAAGAACCAAGACAATTTTATTACACTTCTGCGACTCTCTCTCTCCGACTATTTGTACATCTTTATGCAGATATGCATGTATGTAGAACTTTCGTGAAAGTTATTGCCACCGCCAAATTTTGTCTTCGGCTTTCGACTTGGATGCGATTAGAATATTAGTTTTCGCTTTGAGTGTAGCTGTAGATCTATACATATTATATGTACAATGTACATATGTTTACTTGAGAATATTCTTCATGAAATTTTCCGCCCTCTTGCTTATTTCCTGGCTTGCTTGCCTGCCTGTCTGTCACTTTAGGTTTGTCGTCCAAAGTTGAAACTCGGAACAAACAAAGAACCCGGAGAAATATTGAAAATTTTCCAAGTTTCGTCATTCAACTCATGGAAATACATACATAAATTGTCGGACTGGGGAATTCGGCGATAACTTTCTCCGCTATGATTATTATTATCATAATTATTGTGATACTAACAATAAGAAGTGTGCCATATTTTTTGCTACACTCTGTCCATTCAATTACATACAGACTTTGTCTTGACATTGTTCACTCAGCTTGAAAAACTGCTTGAATAATCCATTGTAATTTCTGACAGATTGAGTTGCAGGATAACTTGATGCATGCATTGCCCTATGCTATGTTAAACTGTGGGAAATGTTCTAAACATTCTGACTTTAACATTTTGTGCAAATTCTGTGTGTAAAGTCCATGAAATTGAGAGGTCTACGCTCACTACAGCGTGTGTAATGGAGACATTCCGCAAAGATTCGTCATGGCAAAGCACATTTGAGAACCGTGTAAAATTCAAATCCTAGTTAAAGCATGCGTACATCAATAATATTGCAGGGATGAATCTGGCCTACATTCTAATAGTTAGTAGGATGGAAGGATAATAATGAGGATAATGCTTAGAACACATACATTATTAACACACAAAGTACAGAGTACGGAGCATTAAGCATGTTGTTTGAAAGGGGAGTGTGAGCACACTACCTACTACCTATAGGTAATAGGTACACACATGGAAAAAAGGGGGAGAGAGACGAATAGACAGGTCGCGTGCTGGTCGAGTATCGAACGCACGCAGGAAGGAAGGAAACACTTGAGAGCTAATCAACTAGGAAAAGAATACTTTCCTATGTTTGATGGGTACACCAAAACGCAGTTTGTATTGTGCTGTATGCCACCTATGGAATTGGGTACACATATTATGCATCATGAAGCATCGAAAAGAGTGCTAAATCTTTTGATAGTCACGTGTCCGCCTTGTTAGTGTGACTTTTGTCAGTTTGTCGGTTTTTTCAAAGGGAAAATCATGGTTAATTGTAAAATTGGATAATACGTACATATTTTTTACATTTTAATGTGAGGACTGGGAGGAGTCTCATCCTTTCATAAAGGTTGAAACAACTTTGATAATATCCGTAATATTGGTCGACACTTGGAACTGGTGCAGGAATGAAGATTGTTATGAAATTTTAAACAATTGCCTATTAAACTAAAAATTAGCAACAGTTCTGTATGATGTAGTGTGAAATGAGGAAATCGATACATACCTGCACTCTTGCTTCAGTCAAATCAATTTTCATAGCTGTAATAAAGAAATTGCAAAGCAAATTTAAATTTACATATGTGTGTTCAATGTTCATTGAGTTTAAATGAAGGGACCAGTAACTAAAGAGAGCAAAAAGTTAGTTAAATCGATCAAATTTTTCATACCGATTTCTTCTCGGCTGTAAAGAGAAAAAGAGTACAAAACTATTAATCCATACGCCTTTTCATATTTTTTTACTTAAAAAGATGGCTGTGTAGATAAAATATATAATTGAAACTTACGTGTATATATCGGGATAATGAGTTTCCTATAACAGAATGAAAAAATGATTGATTACTTACAAAATTAAAGCACTTATTGAAAATTTTGAAGAATAAAATAGAAATGATTACAATGCACGCACTTGGAAAGATTTTTCAAGTTCCTTAAGTTGGGCCGAAGTGAAAGTGGTCCGTATCCTACGTTGTTTTCTCTTTTCTGTTAAAACGGAGTTTGCATCCCCTCCATACATTTTGTAGCTCAAGCTGGCGGCTGCAAACAAATGGTGAGGAACATCTGTAAGACATTTTTGTTGACAAATATATCTTCTCAAGTTATTACTATGAGAAAATCAACATTTAATAAACACGACAAAAGTACAGCGTGCATTTTTTTCTAAATTTAGTTTTTTATCACGAAATTTGCATCAAAACATTCATTTTCGAATGATGCTTTTGTCAATACTGCCTGGATTTTGAGCGTTATCAGTAATGCTCGATATTCATAACCATTTTTAATCCAAATGTCATTGTTTCTGGCTCTAACATGTTAGTTCATAGTGTTTCCGGTTTTGTTAATGCCCATTTTATACCACACATGAAATACTTGAATGCTGAAAGGGTAGTACAAAATACAAAATAAAAGTATTTGAAAAGGGAGAAAGTCAGAAGTACAAATGTAAACAAAACTTTCCTAAATTTTTTCGCAACAAAGTTTTGAAAAGTTTCAAAGAAAAACATGGAAAAGTTAGTTGGCAGGGGAGAAGGGAATGGAGTAGGAAGAAAGTTGGTGCGCGTAAAGAAAATGAAAAATGCCCAGTGTGAATTGTGCTGACATGGAGATGTCTCTAAAACTGGAAGAAACCTTCTGGTTCTGCTCGACGGCGATCACCCCACCACATTTGTCTTAGCTTACCCTCCTCACACTCATACTCAAACTCCAGCCTCAACCAATACCTAATGTAATGACAACCTTCAAAAAATGAACTCACGCACTCTCCTCGCTTTGTCAAACTCGCCCATCCACACACTAAAAAATCCGCAATATTTATCACACCCACATTTTTATGACACGTGTCCAAATGATACATAAAACAAACAAAAAATACAAATAATCGAAAATCAAAGTTAATTTTTAAAAACCTCGAACAACTGTAATATGTACTTAATTTGTAAATAGGAAGTGCAAAACGAAAAACAAGGAAAAATGCAACTGATTGTAATTGAGTTTTGTGCTTGTTTTGCACTTCTAACTGGAAAACACAGGCAAAAGAAAAAATCAATAAAATTTTTAAGTGCATTGAGCCATTGTATGTTTTCCAGATTCGTCAGACAATAAAATACTACATGGATGATATTACGAGAATTTTTGGGTATAAAACCAGCAATAGTTTCCATGAAGCAAACTAGATTGATATTTGGGCATCTTTGGATGGGGAAAATATCGATACTCATCCATTTTACTGGATTCTTTATAAAGTTCTCGAGATCCAACAAAATAATCGCATAAAGTTGGGCTTGGAATTTTTGACGAGGCAACTGGCAGACAAAAGTTCATGTTTTCATGACCTTACATACCTAAATCATGTATGTATAATGTATACTGTAGGTTTTTTCAGAAGTGCAAACATGTATGTATACATAACTGCCATAAAGATATTTCCCAGATGTGATGCCTTTTTTATGGACATACCGGATCTCTTTCCCTCATACTTTCATTCACTCACTCACTTTATTCCTTTCTTCCCTGGTACTTTCTCTACACATTGAAAATTTGGTCTAGCCACTGACTGATGCTGCATTTTACCGATTCTACTTTTTCACACACATATAATATTTTCTCTCATAAGCCTTTCCCATTTAAAATCTTTAAAACATTTACATTGCATTTTCCTTAAAAACAAGAGTTGAAAAAAGAAGACCAATTTACCCTGTAAATTCATTGTAGGAAAACTAGCGGCAGGATGATGTCTTTGTTGATCGTGTCTCATGACTCCACATTGACTACCTGGACCCATACTCGAGCTGTGGTAGCCCCGGACATTGGTTGGTCCATATCGGTAGCCACCAACCTACGACACCGTAAAAAACGAACATCCGTAAGTAATTTGATAATCTTCTTTGATAATTTCTTCCTTGCGTCACTTATTACTTATTACACATTAAATTAACAATGCATATTAACAAGCAGCTAAAGCTCTACCTGAGCACAAGCGGAAAGATCGGCGTAAGAACAGGCCATATTTGAGAGAGCCGCTCCAGCGGCCGCGGCGGCAGTGTCTAATCCACAATTTGACCCTGTGACCCCCAGAGATCCGGCTAGTCCACAGGACTGCGGGTCAAAGGAACTGGTCTGGTGGTGGTGATTGATGTAACTACTGTAGTCCATTTTAGTCGTTCAAGTTGTAGGGAACTTGAAGTAAAAGTAGTAGGAGAAAAAATAATTTGTTTGTTCTATTTGATTTGTTGTGAGTCTCTTTTAGAATGTCTTTGTAAAAATGGTGGTTTTAAAAACTGTTTGTCTCTAAAATGGAATGGTGAAAAATGAAAAGTGTCAACAATGACTTGACAAAGGAGAGGAAGGGGAAAGTGTGTGGATAAGGGAATTGTTCATGTATTGTACAATGTAGATTGTAGTATGTGTAGTTATGCCTAT
>JAQIVE010004597.1:0-14283 GCA_034698285.1 Sminthurinus bimaculatus | reverse complement strand
ATATGCGTTTTCTATTCCGCTGACGAGATCCTTGACGTCAAAGTCGGCAATCGCTCTTCGTTAACACGACTCATATTCAGATTCTTTGTAATTTTTGTGTCTATTGTGTTCTTTTTTTAGCAACTGTACATGCAAAAATATAACACCTTGGTCAGAAACCTTGGAGCAGAAACAAGGTGAATCTTTGACGCTACACTCAAAAACTTAATATTTAAACATAATATATTTAATGTATATGGACGGAACGGTATTTCAATTAAAAACATTTAGTTACCAAGTCAAAATCTACCTGCCCGAGCTTTAAAAAAATGTTTATAACATCAAGCCAGTAATGCTCTTAGTATTTGAAATACAGAAAATAAAGTCGAGCTTGCTTGACTTCCAATGTCAAGGTATATTGACTAAAAGTATTCTTGTGACTCTCATCATGTTCGTATAATTGTAGATAAAATGATAAAACAGATAACGACGGAAATTCAACCAGAAACTACATAGGCAGGTACATAGTACATAGGTATACATTATATATCCTAAATACGTGCTGTGATGCATTATAAACTAATCACGTTCTGTTCCAGAATTTTATAATTACAATGTCTTTTTTGTGTTTTTCTTTCTAGGATTACCGGGTACATATTTTTATGTATATGTATGTATACTTTATCAGAAGCATGTTTTAATTTATTCATATTATATACAATCAACAAGAAACATTTAACTGATATGAAATTAGCAAGCCATCTACTACAGTATAAGAGGATTAATTAATTAGTTTATACATATCGCAATCGATATATTCTTAAAAGGTGCCCATACATACATACAAACAAGGAGGAAGTGAGTTGATGAACCTTTCAACTTAGCAACCCAAAATGTATATAACTTGCATGAAATGCCACCAAGCACCATCTCAACAATATGCATTTTTTTTGTCAAAAATTAATTTAGGAATTAGTTAGAGTAGTGCAAAAGTACACAAAGATAAAGAGGTGAAAAGGGTGCATCGTGAAATTATCATTAGTTTTGTTGCATTACATATAATCTCTACCGCATATGCATTATGTACAAACATGTGCATATATCAGATCAGCAATAACAAAGTACTTAGTAAGTACACATTATACATTAATACATACTTACCCTTTGCCAAAACATTTAAAAGAAAAATCAACAAAATTGTTGTATACAAAACAAAATCTACTATTAAACCATCAATAGTTGTTGGTAATTAGTATTATTATACATCTATAATATGTATTAGGTATTAGGTATACATATATACATACATTACTATGAGATTAAATTACCTCTACCAATTGTATAAGTAACAGAATGTGTAGTAGCAGTATAGTTAACATTTTTAAAGTATTGAAATAGGCTATCAAAGCAAAAGCTTACCGAGTCTCCTGTTCCTCCGTTTTGATGATCATATAATTTTTGTCGTTGAGCTAAGCGATCGAGACTGGCCAATCGATAGTTTCCTGCATTAATACTGTAAGAACCTGAACTTAAGGCCCCAGTTCCGGTCAAGGAACTACCATTAGTATGACTTAAACTTCCATTGGGTACATTTCCCGTTCCATTCGTCGTCGTTGACATATTTGAATTGTTCAAGTTGACACCAGTTGTAGGATTGGCAGTTGTTGATGAAGAAATGTTATTGTATCGTCCAGAGAGACTACTACTCTTTTGTCTATTTGAATCATCCCATCTCGTCTTATCAAGTCCACTAGTGTATCCTCTTAAAAGACTAGAACTTCCACCGCCACCACTAGAATCTCTTGTAGCACTACTACTACTACTACTACCACCACCACCACCAATACCCGCTGAATAAAGTAAGGAACTGGCTGTTGTTGCGCTTGCACTCGCTAAATTTTGAGGCTGTGGTTGTGAAGTGACATTTGAATTTCCGGACGCCGGACCACTCATTTTTCGTACAACTTCATTTATTTTACGTTTTAAAACGAATCCTTCTTTTTCTTTAGATCCACGTTTTTCTTTCTCCTGACGATTCTCTTTCTCTTCCGACGAACTTCTTGAAGGAGGTAATGAGGAAGGAAGAGGGGGTGTAGTATTAAAATTACTAGTAGGAGCAGTTGAAGTACCAGTGGTAGAACTTGATGACTTTGATGATGTTATAGATGCCGATGATGATTTAATAGATTCCTCCTGGGTAAAATTTTGGTATTTTTTTGTTATTTTCTTGTTAATTTACAGACATATTTCTTTATGTATAAAATTCACATGCATTCAAACACATTGCACTACCGCACAAAAGTTCAATAACTATTAATCGTAAGATAACTAGCTGTTTTTAAGCTTGGTGCACTAATACTCATACATACAAACTTTTAAAGTGCTTTAAAAGCATAACACTCATAAAATGTGGTCCATATCAAAACAAAATCAAACCAACGGAATCAAGTTGTTAAAAGATACTCCCAACAACAAAATAAACTCAAAGACAAGTTAATTTGAAGTTGAAATCTCGGGGTGAGATTATTCACATGCAAACACGTACATGTAAAATCATTATAAGGTGTAAATGAAGTGTATACACTGACACAAGCGATTTAATTTAGGCATATGAAGAAGAACTGAAATAGCGTTCAGTATATTTTATACAACTTTAAACTTGTAAAAACATTAAGAAATTAAAATTACTTTGATAGGCAGGGATACAAAGAGTAGTGCTAGTAGTATAGTGACTTTTCAGCTCGTGTTTCCCTGTGAATAACATATATTAACACACTTGATTTATGTGATATATACGCTCAGATTGATAATATAAGTAAGCAAAAGAATTTCTCCAGGAATTTTGAATATGTTCAAGTATACAGCCGGGATAGACAGTTGATAGTAGTAGTAGACAGATAGATTTAGGTACAAATAACACACTCTTATACATACACTTATTCTTGTTCTTTTCCTGGGGATGATCTTTTTGCTATTACCAAGTCAGTGCATATAATACAGGCAGATACTACAAAAACAGTCCGTTTTCTTCTCTTTTTTCACACACAGCACAGTCCTCTTTATTCATGGATGCCTATGATGATAAAGACTCAAGTTCAATGTTTCAAAACTCTTTTACTTGAACGACGAAAGAGAGAAAATAAATGGTTTGCGTTCCTTCTCTTCCGTATCTGTTCTTTCGACTAAACTTACTCAATGGGGATGTCTGGCTTTGTGTACAATACTCCTCTTCCTCTGTATCTCTCTCCTCTTGTCGATAGATGTATGTACAATATAGTATCATTACATATTTTATATATATATATATATATATATTATGGTTTACAACATTACATACACATTTAAAAGAGAGAAAGAGGCGACTCAGTTCACAATTTTGGATATATATATACAGTACAAGCAGACAAACAGATACGTAAGTATAATATGAGACCAACTGAACGAACAAACTTTTCTCTCTCCCCTCCGCCGTCCCTTTTATGCTGTCTCTCACTCTCTCCCTCGTTGAGTTGCCTAGGATATCCCAGAGTTTCTGCTCGCTATCTGCCCTTTTATACTTCCACTTTCATGCCATACTTACTCTCCGCAACTACTACTATACACATGCTAAACGTATACTTACAGACTATTGGTATATGTACAATAATAATATTATATAAAGCCATTTTCTGTCTCTTCCAGAGGGCTTCACGCAGATGTATGATTTACATAGACGTATAATCTCAAAAACCAGTGTAGTCAAATGTTTGGAGATGAAAAAAGAGGCAGGGTGAGGATATTCCTTGAGGTGTTTAATATACTGACGATTCAATCCCCGAATTTCATCTTTGCTTTTCAGTTTCAATACCTCTCCACTTATATAAAACACACCTACACATGTATTTTGTATTTTATATGTGTATGAAGTTTAAATAATGTTTAAAAAACCAAGTCAATACATACATGCATGGGTTGTGAGTCTTTCACCCTATACAACATATGCATCACGATTATAGTGTCAAATATATTAAGCATGTGGCAAATGAAAGCATGTTTGTGTCTATGTGTATAAGTAGATACTTCATAAGAGAATTTCGGCTAATTCTTTGACAATCTGTGACTATCTTTCAGCTCCATGTAATAAATTATATGTTACCTATGTGCTAGATGTTATAAGCACTTTTTAAAAAAACCAGGAGTACTAGAAAAGAGTGAAAAAAGAAGGGAAAAGACCAAGATATTTTATAGAAAAATAAATGCATACCGATATTTTTTTTTACATAATATAATCTGCTGCTGATGGAAAGGCAGGATTACATATAGTCGTCGTAGTAGCATTAAATAGCGTAGAGAAAATAAAAGGGGAGAATCATACATAGAGGGTTTATAAGCAAGGCTCCATGTAGTATTTCCGTCTTCTTTTTTCTTTGCTACACACATCATACTTATACCCTCACTCTTTCAGTATGGTGCCAGTGTACGAATACAAATAAAACACACTGCTCACATACACATACAACCTACCCTTTTAAAACTGACGTGTGCCCCGAATCAATTGCTTCATATATTTATATATATATATAGATTGGCTATGTATGTATAATAATAAGAAAAGGAATTCGGAGAAAATATGTGTATACTGTATATAAACAAACAATATTCTTTCCTACTACCCGGCTACGGTCTATTACAACTACTACTTATTTACCCTCTTTCAGTTTCGCCCTCCTCTCACTCTCTTCTTGCTTCTGCTCAATCGAAACACTGTCAAAATGTTTCAAGGGAGCCCCTTTAATCAGACCATAACCATACCATACCAAAAAATAACATAATGTACAACAAATGCGGAGAGAGTAAGGTTTCAACTTCATCTCTACTTACAGAGTAGACTTTAATAGTGGCGAATCAAAACCCTTCCATGCATTAAGAACATGCAATGTGTGATGTTTATAATATCCGTAATATATGTATTACAATTAATAAATAGTAACAAGTATGTAAACATACAAACCTAATCTTTACTCTTTGCATATAGTGTGTCCACTTTAGAGCCAGAATATCGCGTAATAAAAAATATAAACGGAGCACCATATTACATTATTATGTATAGGAACAACAAGGTTTGTGTCTGTACGAATATCGGATACGTACACAACGCTCTATAGGAGATTGTAATTCTCGCACTTACTCTACAACTTACTTGCTCATTCTCCTAGTAACAAAGTAGTAATAAAACTTTTGTTTTCTACAGCTTCATACTACATAATACATATTATGTATAAACAAACTCTAAAAGAGAAGCAGAGTGAATGAGAGAGAGAGAGAGAAAGGAAAAAATAGTGACAAAGTTAAACTTATTCACACATGCTATATTATCACGTTATTATAATACGAATACATGTCCATGACAGTCCATATCTGTCAAAGACCTAAACATAATGACGGACAATAAAGAGTTATAGATGCTATTATATCATATATAATAATATATGAAAAAATAATAATATGATGTAATATTTCCTCTTCGATATACGATATACCACGCATTCTAAAGTGTGACGGGCTACAAACTACAAACAGCATGTTATATCATGGTATAGTGACAATAATGAAATATATATTAGTAACCGTAATGGGAGGCAGAATCAGAAACTGTATGTATGTGTATGTGTTTTTTGACAGGCTCGTAGCTCGTATACATAAATATATTATAATACTATTATTATTACATATTATTATGAGGCCACATCTTTTTCTCCGGTCCTTCTGTTTTCTGTTTTCTATACGATAAACTGACAATCCGTACAAGACTCTCCCTAAGTATATATATGAAGCACAAGTAATGAGTATGTACAATCTACATACATGCTATACATTATACATTGTAGAAATGTAGACATCAATTTAAACAAAATCATCAAACAATGAAATAATGATGTGATGACAATTGATTGATATCAGTTCAAATTATTATATGAGCTTTATGAAAATTTTGTAAAATGCCTACAATTACAAATTACAATTATTATTAGTCAGAAAAGAGATAAAACCTGAAAGATATAGCAATTAAAACATTGAATGTAAAAAATAGAATGAAATCTTTGATTTTAAAATTATTTCTTACCCCTGGGCTTTGACGATAAGGTTGAGGTCCTGAACGAATTGAAGACATGATATAATTTTTCTTACACAAACATTGACGAATGACACTAGTAACTTGTTTCTTCGATGTAACAATACTTGTACTTAATGAGTAAAATTACTTAAATATGTAACTAAGCACTAAGCACAATGTAAAGGTAAATCTATTATAGGTAGCAAAAACTACTAAAAGAAGTAGAGTAACAAATTATATTTCTTATTTTAAAAAAGAGGTTAAATAACTTCAAAGTTAAAGTATTTATACACACACTCGAAAAATACACTCTGCTGAACAAAAGGAGTTTACCAAAATTAATCTATTTTACCATTTAACTTTATACCTAACAAATCACTAAAACATTTATAAAAGAAGGATGTATCGATAAATATGTATGTAACGGTCAATTATTACAGACTATTTACTTGTGTACTTATGAGTCTTTGATTCCCAGACATGAAAAATCATTCAAGGAACACAAGGAACAAGGATGGGCATTAAATAAAATGCGCAAAGTTATGAAGTAAGTATATTAATCATTTTGGCATTTTGGGCCGAAAATTCTACTTTCTGCTTTCTGCTGTTATTCTGTTGCTGTTAACTTAATTACACCATTAAATATTCAGTTTTTAACTTGATGGAGAAGTAATTAAGTGCAAAAATGTATAATTAGTGTATGGAAACTGTGGAAGGTACTTAGTGATGGGCACAAGATTATCATAATTTCTTGTGCACAAAGAAATTTTTAACATCCCATCATCTTCAACTTTATACAAGTGATTTATAAGTATTTACTTACTTTACAGTTTACAGTAAGTATTTCAGACGTCTGACACAGTTCAAAAAAAGAAAGCTTTATTCTCAGTTTGTAGTTTAAGTATCTTGTGAAACCTTTATTTTGTACTTAAACACCATGCTGTGAAATACTAGAAAAGTTATTGCCTAAAATTATTTACCAAAACTTTATCTTTCGTTGAAAATTATAACAAAAACGACAAGAAATGAGTGACCAGTTTCGTAAAGTAGAACAATATTCACCAAAGTCCTCACATGGATCGAGATCACCCGTCGTTCCAAAAGTGACGATATCATTAGGTAAAAATCCATCGATCGTGGCGGCTGGACCCTTTTACCTTGTTAAAGAGCGACCACCGGATAATGAATTAACTGGTGCTACAAATTTAATGGCTCACTATGGTTTGGAACATTCATATAATAAAAGTAGTGGGAAGAAAGTGAGGGATACTTTGTCATCATTTTTACCACATCTACCAGGCCACATTGATAATCCGGGTCACGTTGATGGTAGCTCATTGAGACTTGTAATTGAAAAACCTCCAGTTGGTACGTCAAACTCTTTATCATTGTTGTATTTTTGTTGTTGTAAAAACCCAGACTCGTTACTACTATCGTTATGTATAATGTATTGTACATATATTGCTGTTCTTCTAAAACAGCACTAACAAAACACTATGATGTATATAATGATATAAATATATCATAAACATTATGTATGTAGTATACTTATTTTATTGTAATACAGTATTTTGCAATAATATATTATTTATTTCACTGTCCTCGAATGATATAGGAGGTAAAGAACTACTACCTTTGAATTCCATGCAAATGACTGGATTTCGTTTACATTCTGGTCCATTACCTGAAACACTTCGGTCTCTATATTTATCACCAACTAAGAAGAAGCATAAAGAAAAGAAGAAGGATAAACATAAGGATAAACACAAGGCTGGAGAGACGCCTAATCACCATGAATCAAGTGCAGCAGAATTAGGTGAGTATAATAATATATTATAGTCTTATGGTATGTATAAGTATACGTTTTAGTTTTTTATTTCTTATCAATGGGAAGGTGTTTGTTTTATTTTTCATAGTCTCAAAAATCATTAATAATTATTATAATTATTACTGCTGTTTTATCCTAATTTTACTGTGTTTTGATTGAATGATATGTGTGATAGTCTAAAATAAATGCTATTTTATACATTATAAAATATAAATTCAAGTAAATACAATACTATTTTTTCTCGAATTTTGTTCCACAGCAGCTGCAGCTGAAAAGAAGCATAAGAAGCAAAAGCGACATGACGAAGATAAAGAGAGAAAGAAGAGGAAGAAGGAAAAGAAGAAAAAGAAACAAAAGCATTCTCCAGAACATCCATCATCATCCGGAAGTACTTCTAATCAAATAAATTCGTCGCTAAATTTAATTTAAGTTTATTATATTCGTCAACAATGTATTAATGAACAACAACTATACAAAATAGTAGTAATAATAAATAAAATTATAAATTTAGTAGATCTAATTGAGAGGAAAGGATGTAAGTACATGAGTGTGCGCTTCGTATGTACCGATAGATATACAAAATACAAAATCTCTCCTCATAGTGTGTGTATATGTATGTGTACTTCATATATTTATCGTTTTAATTTGTATGTTTTGTATGATGATAACGATAGCTTATACCAGGTTAATAAGAAATATAAGTTGGTAAATTATCCAGAATTCGGAGGGAGTATGATGATAGTATTTTGTCATACCAACTTTATTTATACTGCTGATAATAGAATAAGTTCAACCTTGGCATGTACAGATTAATAAATATTCTCTTAGTACATGGTATGCAAGTTGTATAACAATATGTATTGTACAAATATTATGTACTTTAACAAGTTTAGACTTAAAGTATTGGTTCTGTTTTCTTCCCCCTCATAGTAATTTTCTATACCAATTCACTCCACTCGCCTGCCCCATTTGATTATATATTATTATAGTTGTTTTAAATTTGCATCTGATATCAAATGTGTAGTATTCGAAAAATTGTCAAATTTTATAAATTACAATTATTCGATAATGTTATATGTACACATTGCTTTTACGAAAAAGCGGAATCTATAAACGGAATGTATTCATTTTTATATAAACTCGTATAATTTTTAAGGCAAGAATACGTGCCTGTATTATTCATGATGTTTTATTCGTGATTTACTGTTGTTAAAATGGTGAAAGAAATTTCAGAATTATCTAAACGGTACGTTTCGGGTGTAAACCTTTAATACAACATGTTATGTGAATCAGAAAATAATGAATACTTTTCATAATATGGAAATTAATAAAGTAAGTAAGCATTGATGGTTCAAATTTCAAATTATCCACAAATTCGAAATAAGCCCTTCAAATTTATATATATTATATATACATATTTTCTACTCTTGCTTTACCTCTATAAAGTGCATGTGCATTGTGCAGTTGAGGCTTACGATTAAACGTTTATCAGGGATGACAAACTATGATCACTGCTCACTGCCGAAAAAAACATAGATCATATTTTCGACTTGCATCCTTTCATACTCTGAACATGTGACATTCAACATACATAATGAAATCGAATGTTTTGTGCATTGTGTATCTAGTAAATAAGTATATTATTCTAGGTAAAAAATACTGGAGTGCAAAATACTTCATTACTTTTTATGTACTAGATTTCAGGAAATATTTAATGTCAACGAAGTGACTTGCCTCTTGCCTCAAACCTCAAGTATCTAAAAATACGAAATCATAGAATAAAGGAATAAAATTGGCGCAGCAAAAAATTTTGAATTTGCAAACTGTGCAGAAGTTCAGATTTTCAGAAGTCAAAACAATCTTTATTTTTCTTAGAACCTTAGAATTGTGCAAGTACTTACAATCGCCAAACACAGGTATACAATTAATAATTATTATGAAAATTATTTAATGGCTTTGTGACTATAATGTATAATATATTATACTTGTAATAATATCTACATTTTCATGGACATAGTATTTTTGCCCGGTTCGCTGCTACAATTCGTTATACGTTATACCGCTACCAAAATACTTAATATCAAACCTGTGCTGTGTATTGTGTTTGGTTTTATCATTTATAATAATTTATAAAGTAAGTAGGCATCAAAAATTAAAGTATTGAACTATAGTAAAGGATAAAAAAAGAGACAGGAGATAAGGAAGATTGAAGCGTAAAAAAGCAGTTAAGTATGATGGACAGTTCTGCTGACAGTGCCGGGCTTTCCGGTGCTGGCAAAAAAGGGATTTTGATGTCATTTGTAACAGGAAAATCATTTGAAATTCCAGATGCCGATGTGGTAAATACTTTATTATTACTTTATTATGATGTTAATTTTAATAATATTATATATCTTTCTGGAATATGATTATCAACTCACACACGAGAATAATTCTTAACATTCTTTGTTCTTGAACAGTATACATTTTTTATAAAGCCTAAATGCTAGTAGTTATAGTAAGTATGTGATTGTGGACCGCAGACTTTGATTTTTCAATACTGTATAACTTTTTATACTTGGACGATTTTGATATTATACTTTGAAACTTTTGTTTATTCTCTGGAAGTTCGGTCGCTGTCGTTCAGTTACAGAGTTTGAGAAACTTAATAGAATTGGACAAGGGACGTATGGAGTCGTTTGTAAGTATAGATTATAGATATATTAATGATGTACACGTTTTTAATTTTGTAATTACGTACAATGAACAATTATTGTGTTTTGTATATATGTAAAAAATATTATTTTATTTTCATAACATTCGTAGACCGTGCTAAGGATACAAAAAGTCAAGAAATTGTGGCTTTGAAAAAAATGCGAATGGAGAGGGAAAAGGGAGGATTTCCACCAAGTGCTCTAAGGGAAATATCCATACTATTGAGTGTTCGTCATGAAAATATAGTCCGTTTGAAAGAAGTGGCTGTAGGTCGAAGTTTTGACAGGTTGGTAGTTACAGTAGTAAAAATAACATAGTATAATATAATAATTATGTGTATGTATATATAATATACATCCACATAAAACATGTCCAAGTTTCTTGACGTTTTCCAAACGAAATACTATAATATATTTGCGCTTATATAGTTGTTTCTTTTTTGTAATTACCAGCATTTTTTTAGTTATGGAATATTGCGAACAAGACTTGGCAAGCTTACTGGACAATATGCAACGGCCCTACACAGAATCACAAATTAAATGTATCATGTTACAGTTATTTCGAGGGCTGCAACATCTTCACCAAAATTTTATTGTTCATCGTGATTTAAAAGTTTCCAATCTTTTAATGACTGACAAAGGGCGCATAAAGATAGGTAAATACAGCCAAATGAATCATATAAATAATATGTGTATGTATGTATGTATATTCTATGTATTGACTCTATGCATTATCATTTGTCATTCTTATTCAGTATCGACTTTAACACATTTTGGAAAAGAGAAAATAGATTTGCAATGTTTTGTTTAGCAAAATAGTTTTAGTAATTTGTGAAACCTTTGCATCAATTTTGTCTAAAATCCATTTTGTTTGATTGCAGCTGATTTTGGTTTGGCTCGTAAATATGGTCTTCCTTTAAAAGAAATGACACCAAACGTAGTGACTTTGTGGTATCGTGCCCCAGAGTTATTACTTCACGCAAAAGCACAAACAACAGCAGTGGACATGTGGGCAGCTGGGTGTATTTTTGGCGAGTTGTTAGCCCATAAGCCACTTTTACCTGGAAAATCTGAAATTCATCAATTAACTTTGATTATTGATCTACTGGGTTCGCCAAACGACATCATTTGGCCAGATTTCTCAAGTTTACCTGCAGTTCAAAATATAACATTGAAAACTCAACCATACAACAATCTCAAGGTTTGTATCTTAGGCATTATATAATATATAGTTTCGCAGCGAAACTATTTCCGAAACTATGGTATTTGCAAATTGTAAGTATAGTACGATGTAAATGACTCACAACTATATTTTTACATTTGAAGGATCGATTTCCTCTTTTGACTGGTTCTGGGTTAAGACTTATGAACTTCCTTCTCATGTATGACCCAAAGAAACGGGCTGTAGCTGATGAATGTCTTGAGAGCTCGTATTTCAGAGAACAGCCGATGCGTAAGAGTGCTAATATACTGTTGTACACACTGTATTTTACAACAACAACAGTAGTCAGCAGTTTGTTTGTTTGTACAGATTCTCAAACTCTGGTATGTATATAATACTTCTAATTACGTATTAATCGTTTTTTATTTATGCATTTGTAAAGCTTGCGAACCAACGATGATGCCATCATTCCCACAACATCGAAATAATATGGTATGTTTTTTTTATTATTTTTCAATTATTATTTATACATTTTCATAGTTATATCGGCTTGCACTTGTCATTATTATTGTTGTTCACGAAGGAATATTAGAGAATATTATAATGATTCATCTTTTTACCCATACTTGTTGTTCTTAGGGATCTGGCGTTGTGAAAACTTACGATAAAGAAGTTGTGGTGGTTGAATAGTCCCTTAGTATACTGTACACTTTTCATTTCTCAATTATCTTCAAATACGGAGCATTGCGTGTGTAAGTATTGTGAATGTAAAAAGTAAAAATTAAAAAAGACTTCTTTGCTGTGCTTGTATTTGTAGGTATGTCAGTGTATTGGGTATTAGAATATTTGTATTTTTGTTACATTCCTTCTTGATATACGACATAAGACACTTGTAAAATTATTATACTTGCAATAAAAATAACTACTATAGTACTTTTTATGACTCTTACGCCCGGAATTACTTTGCATAATATACATTGGTTTTAACCTATTCCTTGAAATCCAAAATCTCAAAGATAAATTACAGGGGATATTTTCGTACTTTGGGATTCAGAGTTTGTGCCGGATTTTCCGTATCAAAGGTAGAGAATGTTTTATAATATAGCGATATCATATTTTTGGTACAGCATAATTCATAATTCTAGACATTGTGAGCTGAACTTGATAATTTTTGATAATGTTTACTTACACCACGGTGGCTGAACTTTACTAATTTTTTCTATATTGGAGGTGATTCCATTCAGCTTTTCCCAAATGTAGCCATTGACTACACGTGTTATAACTAATGCGTTGCCAATGGCTAGATTTGGGAAAAAAAATTTTCATTGCAAATGGAATCACCTTCATTACAGAAAAAATCGAAAAGTTCAGGCACCGTGCCATAACCTCTAAGTTTTGGATCTACACAATTAGCCCTTAAGGCAAAAAGACTTATTTTTTTGCGTAGAATTTGAAAATATTGATACCAAATTTTTTTAATTTTCCCCCTATGGTTCAACATGGGAATACATACTAAAAATTTTAACTTTGGCCTCTTTTTACGAGTTTTAAACAAAAACTGTTCTTTTAACGTCCTAGAACAAGGTTACATGGAATATAGTACTTTGAAGATTTAAAACGAAAATTTTTAGTATGTACCCCCATGTTGAAGCATAGGAAAAAAGTTTAAAATATTTTGTTTAAATATTTTCAAATTCTACGCAAAAAAATAAGTGTTTTTGCCTCAAGGACTAATCGTGTAGATCCAAAACTTAGAAATTATGATCAAAAAACAAAAATTTTAGGTGCAAAGTACAATTTTAGAAGGTTGCTATTGGTTTTTATAAAAAAATTTATGCAACGTTAAGTAATTCTTGACATAGGTTATGAGTTATGAACTTTGAAGGAAATACCTACATTTCCCAAATTTTTGGGGACGTCGGATTTTTCCCCCCTGTTTTCGGGTTCGGCATCATAATTATAAGTCTTTTTTTTTGTTTTTTTAAATTTTTGTGATATTTTGGTCTTTTTGACAAATTATAAATTTTGATACATTTCAGTCAGTTTTTGCATTTTGCAATTGTAATTAAAGAATTTCCAACAGACCCGACTGACAATTGTTCGATTTTCACATTTATAATTGATGATAAGAATTTATGAGTTTCGAAGAAGAGAACTTGACAACAGTATTTTTTATCGCAGTTTTTAAAATCAATTACGAACGAATCTGAGCGTTCGAATTCTGGAGTTTTGAAAATAACGATGTTCCGAAAATTGAGTGCAGAAAAATTGAGAATTGTACACCATTGGTTTTGCTGCAAAACACATGACTGGCGCATGGCTGATGAAGATTTGAATTAAAAGAATAAATCCTCACATTTGGTTTTAAAGTTTTGCACTTATTCCTATTGTTAAACAACCAAATACGGCACACACAGTATTTGACATTGTTACAGGTTCTAACTATAACTTTAATCTATGGTATTTATGCCTAATTATAATTAAATTTGTATTTATTTATGATGGGTTTTGGATTTTACTATTGTTT
>JAQIVE010004596.1:0-14285 GCA_034698285.1 Sminthurinus bimaculatus | reverse complement strand
GTGCTGCATGTCATAGATTTTCCCGTTTGATTGTACATCATGTACATATACTCTATGGCTAAAAACTTGAATAGTACAGCTGCAGCACAATTCAAACATATACGGTAGTTACTTTTCGGGGTAGAATGTACGCATTGTCAGAGTCACTCTGTGGGTACAACGGTTTGCTCTGATGGGTTTTGCGGAAAAGCTGGCATTCTGAATGAAGGCTCAAAATGATGGACATTTTAATAAAGAATAACTGTGACATTTAGCCCAAATATTGTGACAAAGCAAGAACTTGCACTTTTACCCGGAAAGTTTTATGTGTCGGGAAAACCAAAGAGTAATTCCACAGTTTTGACAACTTTTAGTATATTTAGTTGATACACATCCGCTCAATAATCTTGTCAGCTACAAAATTCCTGCGCAACTAAAACCGCTGACGGTCTGTGTGCGTGGACGTTTTGGAAGGAATGTTTTCACAAATCATTTCTACGTTTGTAGAGCTGTCTAGATTGGCAAAATTGTATAAAAACGGTACGAATTTCCGTTAGAAATAAGCAAGCACCTGTTTACATTATGAAGGAAGAAAACAATGATAGTTGTCTTTTAACTAGAAAACAAAATCCAAAGAAGGCCAAACATTACATCATTATCAAATCTTTCTAACACTTTGTATGAATGCACGTTGTACTTGATATTTGATTTCTGTTTGAGAAATGAATGTAGGAAAATTCTTGGAAAACTTTGAATTTCTAACTTTACCTTTGTTTTCCCCAATAATCTACAATTCATTGTCTTCAAACCACAAACAAAATAATGCAACAAAGACCAAGTTTCAAACTAGACGCATGGTAAATATTAATGCTCCAGGAATTAGGTATTATGTAACAGTTCACAATAGACTTTAATGAGTTGAACAAAACTCAAGAATTTGCCGAGACAACATCATCACAGCATACGTATAGAACGTAAATACACTCTGTCAGACGCAAAAAAGATAGCGTTGGAAGAAGTAGGAGCTCCGATATATCCAAATGTACAAGGAAACAGACAGGCTGATAGAGAGAAAATTTACAGTCCGTCAGTCTATCGTTGTTTAGCCGTTGAAGGAAAGTATGAAATATTATTAATATTTTGTAACTATGTGTTGGCACGGAGGCAAGCTGCAAACACACCTAAACGTAAATATAAACACAAATAGAAACAGCATTACACACCAACGGATTAGTCAAGTAATGCCGGAGCCGGGGGTTTAGCCTTCCCGTAAAACGCACACAAACACTTAAAACCACACACACACATGCATACAGTACGTACATTATCAATCCGCAGAGAATTTATACCACACTCATAACCACAGCCATAGCCATAGAAATCTACTCAAGTTGAGATGTAGAAGTAGAAACACAAATAACTACGAATACGAATGCAAATACAAATATGAATATGTGAATTTGGACGTAAATTCGAATGTCCTAGAGAGAGAGAGAGAGAGCGAGAGCGAGAGAATACATTGAGTATCAAGTGTCTTGTCTCTTGTTTTGTCTATTCTATTCTTCTGCCTTCGATGGCTCCTTTTCAATCTCTCAGTTCCTCTCGAATATCTTCTCTGTGGAGAAATGTACACTCGACGTCTGTATTCATTTCTGTTCCTCTAGGAAAGGAAAGCTTACATACCGTATTGTTCTAAATAGTAGGACTGTTCTATTATTTGAGTTTTTGACCATATGTATGTATGTACATGTAATAGAATCAAATGGTAAAATCTGTGGCATGTCCTACTATTTGGACATGTCTTGCTAAATTGAACAATACGGTACCGACATACATCCGCACTCTCCTTGCCCTTCTGTCTCGTTCTCAATCGGCTTGTTGTGTCGTCGATGGGGAGTTGAATTCTATTGTATGGTGCATCTTTCTGTTGTCTTGCCCTGCCCTGTCTTGTATTGTCTTGTCTTGCCTTGTCTTGTGAGGGGATTCAATTGAAAAACGGCTCAAGCAATTCCAATGCACAATATGAATATCCCATTGTACCAGTCTATTTTCTCTGTTTCTATGACAACTAAAAGTATTACTTGAACTGAGGAATGAGTGTGGGTTTGTGCCTGGATGATGAGAACGTGGAGTGAAGTGATGATGGATTCCGTCTTTCATTTTCACTATGTAGAAGTTCTTGTCTAATCTCGAAGTGTGTATCATATCATGCATTGAGCAAATGCAGTGAGTGCCATACACACTTCTCTTATCGATTCTCTTTCAAAATATTAATGGAAACGACAAACAATGAGCCAAAAGTCTCGTAGGTTAGGAGCATTTCTTCGACGAGTTCTGAAAAAGTAATGTGTTTGAGTTGACGTACATAATTTTGGATGAAAAACCATTCATTTACTATTTTTCAAAGTATTTTGCATTTAAATGGGACATCTTTGTGCAAAATAATATCATAATGATGAGCTTATACACTCTAAACAAAGCTCGTACACCGTGTACAAAGTAGGCATTAACATGCATAATTTATACCTGTGCAACCTGCACCTACGATATTTACAAAAGAGGTTTCGTTATCAATTCCCTTAATTTCCCAGTTTTCTAAAACAACTGGGCTCATTTACATTGTACATACATACATATTATACACATACACCTACGCAGATTGCAGGTGCGTAATAGTAATTATTAATAAAAAGAGCAACCATGACGATACTGCACAAATAAGCTGGGGCGGATTACACAAGATTTACTAGATGTATGTATGGTGTATGTATGTAAACAGGGAGGAAAAACAGAGCCTTAATGTCTCCTTTGAAGTTGTTCCATTTTCACATACATAATGCATAATATAATATGTATGTATATTCAAGTAGACTGTGAGTCACGGGAATCCATATTATCATAAAAGCTACCATCTAATTTAGCCCGGACATCTCAGTAGCGTCAGTCATTAATATGGACAGAAAATAGGGAATAATACCATATGACCAACATATACGGCTACATAAACAAACGATGAATAGAGAAAGGGGTGAAAATATGGATCGAGACTGAGAAAAGAAGTAGACGAGTAGGAAGAAGACGACGAAGGAGCGAGACGATAACAAAGGAAATAGGTAATTGGCACGGACGGAGAGGACAAAATGAATGAATTTTACGGAGAAATCTTTTTTAGTCCTAGGCCATATAGCACGGCTTCATAGCACAGTACAATTACAATGCAGTTATGTTAAAAAGGAAGGGAGAAATAGGGCGACGAGAAGACTTATATTATGTACATTTTGCATATCTGCAGCTATACTCAGGAGACAAAGCATAATATATAGAATGTATTAATACACATGTTACGTGAATAGAGGGAATTGAATGCAGACGTTCTATACATGTGTACACATGTATAAGTATATAAGGAGAGAGCGAGGTAGCACAAGAAAAAATAGATTGTCCTTTGTTCCACCAACGAGTAGTTAGATGTACCAGAGCTAGTGCACATTGCTGCAAAAAAGTCGAGACAAACTATAAATAATATACTCAATATCGCAATACATCTTCACTTTTAACATACGGCATTTTGTATACCCGCTTCATCTATCTCCACATCTTTTTATAGTACAATACTCATAGATACGTGCATAGATACCTATTTAGTTACTGTGTCTATACACACTTTTTACCGTCCGCCCCCTCTTTTTCCTCTCCACGTTTGATCCTCGATCGTCCTCTTTGCCAACCCATTTTGCTTGAGTTCTCCAGGTTGGTCCAATTATTATGTCTGTACTGTATTCTGTATATTTATTGTGACTATGGATACTGTATAGTAACGGGTGAGGAGTAACAACGCCAACCCAACGGCCGGGCTAATGGCTCGAGCCTCATTATTCATCTTGATCCAATCACGTGTCAAAAGTCCTACCTAAAAGTATCAGTAGTAGATATATCGAAACAGTAGAGTAACTAGGAGCTGAAATTCCATGCCAAAGAAAGGCTAAAACAAGTTGTGAAATGGGGAAAGGAAAGGACGCAGGGACGAAGTAACTGCAAAGAAGCAGAAGAGGTAGAAGAAAAAGAGAAGTGTAAGGGAAAAAAAAGTTGAATGGCTGTCGACTTTCCCAAAAATAAGGGAAACTTGGTTAAAAGGTCAGATAAACTGTAGTGAAACTAGACACTTCATACATTACAGATATGTGTGTATATGTGTGCCATATACAATGTACATTATACATACGTATCACTTCGTATCACTGTGCGGACGATCACACACTCACACACATACACAAGTTGGAATTTGGTACATGACCATGTGCCCAAGTTGAGTTGCGATTAGTGTATTGTGCAATGTAGAGTTTTTACTCCCTGATCTACAGTCTAGAGTCTAAGGAACGAGAGAAAGGAGGGAGAAAAGTAGAAAGTAGGAAGTTTACCGCGGACGCAAGGACGTGACTCCCGAGTTACTCAGTTTTTTCTCATGGACGGATTGCTGGATGCCTCTCGAATCATGTCACATTTAAAAAGTGGTACGTGAGCGCCTTGATCTGGTTCTGATTCTGGATGTGGGTCCGGATCCGGATCTGAAACTGGAACTCTGAACGTTTCCACGCACAAGACTGCTGGATAGTTGACGAGGGAACAATGAGACAATATCTTTTTAGCCAGTGTTTTATCCATCATTTCACTGCTAATTTTATTAGAGAAACGGACAGATGGAATAATGAAATAGGTCATATTATGCACTTATACATGTACAATGTACATATGCGTATATTTTTGTGCATTGTTCATCTGTTTTTGACGACGTGTCCATGAGGAATTTCATTTTTGAACTACTTACTTATGTTTGCATATGTTGACGAAAACTCGAAGTTAGCAAAGCCATCAAGGTTATAAAAGTACATTTGTACATTGTACAGGGTGCATCATCCATAGCGGGAGAGTTTCTACCTTCAATGTGAAAATTATTATGCTGACATTGGGTAACTTTGAATTTGCCTACATACAAAATACTATAACACTAACTACGGTGTGACGGTGCTGAGTTGCTCTTTGTCCATAAAAGATTGTGTTGACGCGCTGGAGGATTTTATTTCTGACTCCTTCTTTGTGTACATCTGCACTTGTAGCTGCACAGAAGCTCGTATTTCACAATACATTTTTGTGTTAGCATTAGACTCTTGACGACGCTCGCGACTCTTGACGTGAATGCAAAGATGTTTTTTCCCATGGAGAAAGGGCAGGATAAAGCACTACATATATATATAGTATGTTGTATGAGTATGAATGGGGTAATAAACCTTTTAGAACAGGGTAAAGGAATATCAAGATACAGCTACAGATATTGTAACACTACAACTACATATGTACATCAAATACTGCTCCAGCGACGATACAAAACAGTTCCAGCTCCATAAAAACCATTTCATTTCATTTTTTCTCAAAGCAACTCATCATCTACATACAAAATAACTGAGCTGTACAGAGTACAGGTTTTATACATATTTTTTCCATATTCAGATTCTCCGCTTCACCTTCCATAAATGTCTAAATAGCTCGAGAGAGAACAGTAAAGTTGGATTCATTGCTGCATTGAGCTGAGTTGACTAAAGTTACTGTATACAGTGTACATTGTACAGTATTCAATATACATATAGTCGTGTTCATGTTGAGTGCGTGTCTACTCCATAAAAGTTCTTCTCTGTGCATCATCCACCATCCAGCTTTTCCATATTCCTGTCTACATTCTCTACATCTTTAGGGAAAAGAAATATGTGTCTTATCTGGATTTTTTCACATAAACACACACGCAGACACACACACACACACACACCAAAGTCAACAGAACATTGAGGTAGAGACAGAGAGTTGCTGCTAAGTTTGAACTTTCATTAGTTGTTGAAATGTGTGGAGCTATTTCACTTGTACGTTTTAACCAGACTAGAGTCAAGTGAAAGTCAAAAAGCTGTGTATTGTATCATATCAAAGCAGAATATGAAGGAAAAGTTTCAACTTATCTATTTCTCATTTAGTTTCTCTCCTACAAGCAATATGCATATTGTATACCTTCTTGTGATGGCGCCGCCGCTTGGCAACGCGAGAGACTTTTGTTCCCTATATACACAAAAATGATAATATTTGCCACTCAAAAATGGATGAGAAATAATGGGAAAATGTAAAAAGCTTGCTCAAGAAGATATTTTATGCAGAAAGAGCGGCGAGGATCTTGAAAATGACGAGACGATGTTTAAGTAAAAGAAGATGAGGAAAGATTCCAGAGTTGACATAATGGAAATTCTTATGAAATATTTGTACACTCTACTTAGATATGCAGGGCAGATCACACAGCTGGTTATTATGTACATTGTACATTGTACAGTGTACACCTATCCTATGTATTTACATCTTATTTATTCGTAGGCATGGTTTTACGGAAATTTTCATATGAGAGCATTTTTAACATCGTATATTAAGAGGAGTCATGCTGATAGATCTTGATGCCGATCTTCTTCTTGTTCTTCACGAGTACAAACATTTACAGAACAGAGTACGAGTACGAGTATGGTATTCGTACACGCGCAGCTTCACGTGGCTCCTCCAATGTATTCCACAAGTGTTTTTCATAAGGCCGCCAAGCATCTTTTGAGGGCTAACTCCTACACGTAATTTTAACCTCTTGCGCCCTCAATGATTTTGAGTACATGCTCGCGTTTTATATTATTTCATCCAAAATACCTTTCACAAATTACAGTTTTATTTGTATTCCGAAACATAGAATTTGCTGACAAACTACAAAACGTGTCCCTTCTTTCTTACTTTCCTGTTCATTTTGAAGATTTTTCACATATTCTCGACTCTTTCTTGTAATTTAATGTGAATTGTGACAAACGTTTTTCAATTCATATCTATTTTTCATTTGTTTTCCACTTTCCACCTACAACTCAAAGTTTACGATTATTAACTGTTATGAAACAAAAATTTCTCCCGATTTGGAGAAAACTGCAAAGTATAACCTTCGTCTCTGATTACATGTTGAAATTGACTGCTCAAAAATATTTAGAAAATACTGTTGCTGGATCCGAAATTGTCAATTTCAATCTAACAGATAGACTGTAATGTACACTGTACACGCTGTTGGAATTTCCTACATGATATACAAATTGAATTTATGATAATGAATAGTCCATATAATATTTAAGTTGTACAATGTACATATAAGCAGTATTTAATTTGAAACGCCTACATACACCTGTCGAGTAGTTAGAAGCAAAGGCAAAGGCAATAAATCACAACTCAATCTCTGCTCATTTGATGCTTAATTTTTAGCTGTGACAGACACACTAAAAAACAAAAATGTGGGGTGTATTAGTTATGCGAATACTATGAAACATGTCCTTTGAATTTTTTTATTTGGAGAGCCGGAATGCTATAAGCGCAAAAATTTTCAGTGCCTTAAACATACAAACGAAAAACCATGATGTGTGCTATACAAATGTTAAAACGAATGTTCAATTTGAAATTAAAAGAACACATGTAATGCAGAATAAACAAACAGACCATCTTTAGTATAGTTACAGATATACAGATAGCAGAGTAGTTTAGCTAGATTTACTTGCTAGTTAAGTAAGAGAAATGGAAATACAAACATGGAGATATCACATAACAATGTTTTTGTCAAGCTGAGCAAGTGTTTACCAGATAGTTATGCATATTTACTTGTACGTTTACTTTGACTGTTGACTGGAGTCTGTGACAAGTTGCAATGAGAATGGGACACATTTTTTACGACAGTATAAACATTTATCGGCAGCTGTTTTAGGGTTCCTTTCATACGTATCAATATCAATGTTAATTGTTGGTACAGCAATCATGCTATGAACTTTCTCAAGGTTTCCTTTTAGTCTCTCGCTTCGTATAGCTTCTTTCATATTATTCTCTTGAATTTTAATTTTGTTTACACTCGTGTAAAACTCCTAATACTCCTTTTTACATTTTATAGTTTGTCACATTAAAAACGAATCTGCGAGTAACACTTGCATGCTACTTGTAAACAAACATACTATTATAAAGAATCAATACAGCATTTGTCGTTCATAAACAAATATAAAGCTTTCAGCTAAAGATAATCATGGAATTGAGACACCTTTGGTACTTGGCACCATATCACATACCATCGTTCATCATTGAAAACGCATAATATTTGCATATTTATTATTTACTTAGTTTGTATTGGTATATTGGACGAAAGTAAAAATACAACATGTTTGGAGTCAGAGAGGTTTGGCAGTCAATAAAAGCTTTAATGTTTGTCAAGCTATCGATTTATGGTTTTCTCTCAAATGTGTAAAACTTGCCAATTTATAGATTATGGATTACCTAAGCTTATTTTTGTATTCAATGAATATGTGCTCGAGTCGAGACAGACAAAATATTAAAATAGCAACGCATTTTAAAGTGATTGAATTTGAATAACAAACATATTATTGACTATAGAATAAAAAATGATCAAGTTAATCTACTCCTTAATCCCCTTGTCAATCTCAAATGTGGAGCAGAAAATTTATTGATTTATGTATTACTCACATATCGAACGAATGTAGCTGTTATAAATATCCGTCGATAGCCAATTCAAGGTATTTTAGTCGATTTACAACAATAATCAACTTCATAGATCACGGCACTTGTAAAGTTTAGAAAACACGTACATATTTACTCCCCGGTTTTAATCCCTTTTCAAGAGGAAATTAATTGAAAGTGAAACCATACTTACACAATAAACTTTATCTTCAGTTATGCAATTTGTACCCTCAAGTTTACGCGCATATCATATTATGTAAAATAGTTACAAGCGTGTACTTTTTGAGGGCCATACTTGTACTTAATATCTCTAATGAAAGAGGGGCACTTTAACACTTTAACATTGGCTGGAAGTAGATGGAAAGCTGTTTTATATTTCCAGTTTATGTATAGTATAAAATGCAGGGTTGCTCTTCTCGATGTTACCTGTTACCATTTTACAGTTTTCATACATACAAAATATATACTGCTGCACTTGTTTCTTTGAAAAGAATTCATTCACATTTTCTTTATGTAAACATGATGTAAAAGCTCTCTCGCAAAATACAGCATTTTACATTCAGATAATATTATTAATACGGCACATTAGACCTATGTATAAGAGGTTAAGTAAGTTGTTTAGTACTTCCAGGTAAGAATAATAGAATGTTGTTTTGTCGTTTAAAAAAATGTTTGTACTTTTGCATTGTGTAGTCGTAAAACATGTGCACATATAATATGTATACTCTACAGAGCCTCTCGACGATTAAAGATAAATGGAGGAGATAGTGAGCCGCAAAAGGTTTTTATGGTTATATGACAGCGATAGCCCTGGTAAGAGGAGCTTTGTGTTTACTAATAACTCCTTGTTTACCTCCATCTTCAAACTTACGTATTGTGAGTGCACTATGCTGTAAATTATAAAATACAATGCAGCGAATAAAAAATACGAGTTTCTTTGGAAACTTTATTCGCTGTGTGTGCATTCCTGAAATTGAGATAAATTTTTTTCAAAGTGCCTTACGTTTTTCCATACATTTACCTCAATATTTTCTGGTTTACCTCAATCTACCAAAATTTCAAGAACCTTTCTGATTTGCAAGCAACAGTTTTCGTTGGTACGATTTTATCTCTGATATTTCGACTCTATGTATAAAGTACAGTTCAGCGATTTTACAGAATACTCATAACAATAACTTTATATTATATATGTCACATTTTTATGGTATGCAGTAGACATTTACAACTGTCAAGGTAAATATAGATTGAGATTTAGAAGCTTTACATGAGTTTAGTCCGTTAGTTCCCCTATAATGATACCTCATAAAAAATGAAAACTCGTGCCATCATGGTAATAGAACAATGTCAGTGTATGTATATAATTTTGACTTGCATATTTTCAGTCAGAGTCAAAACTACACTCTTGACATTGTTTGCACTCTAATGATACCATTTTAAAATCTCTGACCATTGTAAAGTTATTTTTGAGTCCGATAATTTAAAAAAATGCATGAAAACATACAGTAAATGTGGAAACTTTGATACTTTTATTAAAATCTGAGAAAGGGCAAAAACGAGTGCTAGAGAGAAAAACTTTTCGTCCAACTTCCCCGTATCAATAATAAGGACGAGTGCAAAATAAATATGGGACGAAGCCTTTTGATGCATTATATATACGCTTTATACATACCTGCATAACCGTAAGTGTGATGTGATGGCTAATGGCTATAACTATTCCATAACTTCACCTGAAAGCACAATTTATATTACACGGTTTGCTCCTATCTGAATTCTATATCAGACATGACACTGCACACGGCGGATAGAATATATCGATCATATATCACACAGTTTATATTATGGATCATGCCACACTTTGAGTGTTTCACCCGCCATTCCCACTATTATTATTATTACATGATGCATATTACTGTTTCTATGCACTAAAACTCTCTATGTAAATTTTATCAAGGTATAATAAAAATTTGGAATAAATTTTTTCCTCCAGCTCAAAAAAACTGAACTATCGTTGAACATTGAACCTCAACTTAAAACTTGAGATATTCAAGGTAGAGAGATCTTGGAGATTTCACATTTCAGGTCGTTACAGGGAAATGTAAAGTACTGTGGGGAATTTTTTTTCAAGATATACATTATACATATACATATATCTGATAGATTTAAATGGATCAATGTGGAGGTGGCGAAGGGCAAGATTTGGTTGGATTTGAATTTTTTCAGATCGAACGACGACTTGGATTCAGATTCAGATTCAAATTCGCATTTAGATTTGGATATACATTTGTATAGCTATGTACGAAATACGTATGTATGTAGATTCGGATTCAAACTTAGATTTGGATTTAGATGTTGAGTTGGAAACGGAGACGGAGTTGGATGTAGGTACATATAGATAGATTTAGATTTCAGGGTTGACTGGTTCGAGTTCTCTAGCTTTAGTTGGCTGTCGCTGCAAAAAAGAGGGAAAGAAAACGAGGAAGAAGATTGACGAAAGCGGAGATCCAAGTTGAGATTTGAAGATGAGTGAATTTCAAAGGATTTCAAGTGAATTAGATACACATCCATGCCCTTGGTGTTTGCTACAGTCTGTAGACTCTCAACACATAAAGATTTGCACACTCCATCATAAAAAGCAAAGATTATCCTATTATACAACATTATACCCCAACTTTAAATTTTTCAGGGCGAAAGCGTCGATGCAGCAAGATATACATAAGTACACACGACATACAGTATACAGTAGACCTTGGGTGTAGCAAAATTTGTAGAATTTCATGTGGGTTTTAAAGAAAAATGTAATTTAATTTTAAAGCAAGCTACACTTGTCGAAAGAGCTTATAAAATTAATTAGACAATTAAATTGTTTAGCAAGCAACCCTTTTTTGATCCTCGTTAGGTCAAAGCATGTTTGCACAGTTTAAAAAACAAAAAGTGTGTACATTTAAATAATAGTCACTGTAATTATGTTTGACTGTACTCGTTCTAAGACACAAATGTCGCAGGAACAATTTTCAACTTTTGCTCAAAAAAAAATATCGCCCAGCATAACAGATAACAAGATTTAAGTGTTGGCAGTATGAGTTAACTCAATTTTCCTCTCAGTTTCCTGCTCATCAGTCAAAGGCACGGAAAACTTGTGCAGGGTACATACTTGGATTGTACCCTACACATATCCCTCTATTTATATTGATGTTCCTTACTCCTACTCTTATTCTTATTTTCCCTCGTATTTGTATTTGTATTTAGAGAGTGTGTACAGTGTACACATCACACATACATATTTACTTGTATAAACGTCTTTATCTTGTACATCCCTGCATCTTTTTGAAGTATTCCTTGTTCGTCTCCCTCTTCCCTCATGCTTGTCTATTTAACCTAACTTTTTCTACATAATTATATTGTGCAACATACATTATATAGAGTAACTCTCTCCATTCCATACTTTTTATTTGTTTGTCTACAGATACTCCAAAGAAGATAAGTGAGCTGAAGCTGAAGCTGCTCTTGGAATTTTCACGGAGCGTGAACGACTGTTACTCCTCTTATTGTACACTATACATTGTACATTGTACATACAATACATCAGCTTACACTAAATTCCTTGCTCATCCGCATCCCATCGTGCACACGCTATTACCATCCTCTCATCATTATCAGCATCGTCTTTCTATCGAGAAAATAGAGCGATTACTGCACGAGCAGCAGGAAAAGCAAAAAAGCAAGAGCAACAGTAAACGCAAAGATCAACAAGAGAACAACAAATAACAATAACAACTTGAGACAAGCTAGAAGAAGGGCAAAAGATACAGCCAACAGCTTTACAAGAAGATCAGAGAGAGAGAGAGAGGAGAAGAGAGCAGAGCTCAAACAGCGAGAGATAGTTAGATGCATGGAAAGGACGAGCGGACACAACATAACGAGCGGAGCAACATGGAGAAACTATGTGCAACTACGACACACCACATAGACTCTCTATACGACTCTAGTGAGTGAGACTTCATCCATTGGGAAACACAAGTTTAGTAACTCGATTAGGGTTAATTATATTATTCCTGGCACTCCAACTCCAAACCTCTGAATTTTCTTCTCTAAATACATACGTACATCCAGCTGAGCTGCGCTGAGTTGAAGCCAAAGAAGACGGAAGGAAACAAGAAGAAGAAGAAGCGGAAGAAGGAAGAATTCGAATACAAGTGTAGCAAATAATGCTGCAAATAATATACAAATACGATATAAATACGCGTGGAACGACGTGACTGTGACTTTCACTTTCTCTCCGCTATGCACACAATGTATACTCATAAATATTGTATATTGTGCAGAAAATCCATGTAAATTGGGAGGAATTCTGAGGAAATTTGCCACAGCCACTTACCCTCCTTCCTTTCTCTCTTTCGCTAGGGAGTGCAATTCCACAGGCAGCTCACTTTGCCACACAGCAGATTGGCTCGGTCCATTTCACCGTGTAAAATACTGTACAAAATACGCTGGCACTCTACCATATAAATATAGATATATATACCATTAGGCAGTTACTGTCACTGCTCCACGACTTTTATCTTGGGGATTTTAATGGAATCATCATTATCATCATCGTCGTCTCTCTTGAGGAAGAGGAAAATAATGGGAAACGGACAGGGACAATCCAACTTGAGGAGGAAAAGTCCAGTAATTGGATAATCATAAATAATCAACTGATAAAAAGTTTTATTGGAAACAGGGAAAGCTAATAATATTAAGAAAAAATAAATTATCCAGCCTCGAATTCGAGATAAAATATGAAAATTTATGGAACAAACCACTCCAATCCAATCTAGACCACCGCACCGTCGAAAGATTAATGATTAATGATTGCAAGTTAAGTGACAAGGCGGTCTAATTTTCATTATATTGTCCCACTTGACAATTATAAATTGTGTTTTAATTTACAATCCTCTCCACCAACAATTCTGGTCCACCTCGACTCAACTCTCAAGTCTCAACGTAGCTAAGAAGTAAGTGTGTCAAGTTTGAGACAAGCAAAACCACCGGTGACAACTATGACAGTGACAAAGACAGTAACAGTGACAAGGACAATGGCGGCGAGAGTGCCGGTGGAGACGGCCATTATGACAAGCGACATTTCTTGGCCCTCATTGTATTGTATCTTGTATCCCAGTTTCCACAGTGATATCGTCTTGTCTACTTAATTAAATAATATCGTGCAACACCATTAAAGTTAGCGAGTGAAAATGTGATAGACGGTATTTACAGAAATTATGACTAATCTCATGATTATATAATACACGTAATATAGCTAGCTTGCAGCTTGGAATTGTATTGAAACTATATACAACGTAAAGATGGGGAAACCAATGACGTTTTTCCTGCTAACGTGATTATCTCATTTCCTCCACTTTGAGTCAGAGACGGGAGAATGAAAGAAAAAAGTTAATTAATTACATCTGTCCTATATGCTGAGAAAAAAATCAACAAGCCAAACAGCAGCAGAAGCTAAACAAAAGTTTTTTCAACAAAGTTGACTCAGCGCTGGAAAAATATTATGTATTTGTATATATGTACGTGTATCGTACTCGGTGACGTGATTGACTAGATTCTATATTGATTATATTAAATTGTATAGTGTGGTATGGTATGGTATAGTATTGTGACGACGGTTTTGTGCTATGTTTTTGTGGTGAAAATTGATGTTTTTTCCTTTTGAACTTCCTCAAAATGTGAAGCACGGCAGTGTGAAGGAACAA